>CAXHKU010000141.1:0-75411 GCA_964017125.1 Flabesymbios commensalis
CAACAGTGGTTCGTCGTTGCGTGTTTGCTGGGAAACCGCTATGTGTTTCCTCCCTATAAAATATATATGAATCTGATGACTTTAACCCATGGAACCACTTTTGGAATAACAAAGTCACTTCCCTGACCGTCCCGTTCAATAAGTGACGTTAAGCAACTTTCTTACTCACATTACCGGCCTATATGTATATTTTATATATAATGTAATTCATTGTTTATCATTGTTGTAGGGTGGCTCCTTTGATAGCGACATGTGCTTATGTCTTAAAAGGAGTCTCCCTCACCATATTGTATTATATATTGGTGGAATAAAGCTATCTGTCTGTCTGTCTGTCTGTCATCCAAGGAAATATGCAGCCTGCACATGTCTGTCTATGATCTTCAGAGCAGATTTTGAGCACTGTACCCTGCTTCCTCCACTCAGCAGAAGTGGCAATGCAGCTCCCATATCAGTGCAGGTACTGATGTTGGCCTTGATCTCTCACGTGGGATGAATAGAATTACGGACAGCTATTTTCACTCCATCCAACCTATCCAACAAGAGGATAGTGGAGTTTAGTATAGCTAAGAATACACATCTCTGTACATTTGGAGTATTCCCCTGGACATGGCCAGAACTCCTTGTCGCGTGAGTGAAGGAAAACACTCTCAATAGCCCCACCCTCACATCATCTTCTGTGCATCATTCGTTTCGTCAATGAACTGTACTGTTCTTAACGTCACTTCCCTGACCGTCCCGTTCAATAAGTGACGTTAAGCAACTTTCTTACTCACATTACCGGCCTATATGTATATTTTATATATAATGTAATTCATTGTTTATCATTGTTGTAGGGTGGCTCCTTTGATAGCGACATGTGCTTATGTCTTAAAAGGAGTCTCCCTCACCATATTGTATTATATATTGGTGGAATAAAGCTATCTGTCTGTCTGTCTGTCTGTCATCCAAGGAAATATGCAGCCTGCACATGTCTGTCTATGATCTTCAGAGCAGATTTTGAGCACTGTACCCTGCTTCCTCCACTCAGCAGCAGTGGCAATGCAGCTCCCATATCAGTGCAGGTACTGATGTTGGCCTTGATCTCTCACGTGGGATGAATAGAATTACGGACAGCTATTTTCACTCCATCCAACCTATCCAACAAGAGGATAGTGGAGTTTAGTATAGCTAAGAATACACATCTCTGTACATTTGGAGTATTCCCCTGGACATGGCCAGAACTCCTTGTCGCGTGAGTGAAGGAAAACACTCTCAATAGCCCCACCCTCACATCATCTTCTGTGCATCATTCGTTTCGTCAATGAACTGTACTGTTCTTAACGTATTAAAATGTCATTTAAATGACAATTGTTGCTGAAAAGTGATGTAAAGCAATATGTTATTAACTGCACAGACTGCACTGTCTGTCTGCACGAATGGAAAACAGTTTGAGTTATTGTCATTTATGTGTCTCTTATGTCTTAGGACATTACCCTGATGAATTGTGCAATGACTTAAGGTCCATTTAACTACATATATCATGTCTTAAATTTATCATAATTAAAAAGAGTAATATGTCTGAATTAAAAAAAATAAATAATAATAATAAAACTATTCAAAGTTGGTTAATTGCCTTCGTAATTCGACTTACCATCCATGCTCTGCGAAAATGTTACGTGGGCCGGTGCTGGTGTTGGCCTAACATTGGGCCTGTATTGGTATAGCATCTCGTGTCTGCTGGTCTGTGATTTCCTAGCCCAGCAGACACAACACGTTGACCCGTCTACGACGCCGGACCAGCATTGGCCCATCGCTGGGTCAACGTGTCGTGTTGGCTGGGCCTGTAACAACGATAAATACACGTGTCACTATAAAACCAATATTTTGTTTTTCTGATTACTGTTAAATCTATTTTATACCGTTAATTACCGCTCAATTATAATTATTGTATGTTATTTTTGTAAACGTAAACATAAAATAACTATTGTATCTGTAAGTTTTCTAAAGAGTGGCCCTCCTGTTAGCGGTCATTTACTGACTTTAAGGACAGTCTCCCTGACGACCTGTATACTAAACACATTGTATGAAAAATTGATATAATAGGTCAAATACAAAATGTATGATTCGGATTCTGATTATTAACCCTTGTCGTGCTACGCCCGGATAAATACGGTTTTAAGCATATGTTCAACCAAATAATATGTCACTGAAAATGGATAATATACTTTGTGGTAGATGCTTAGTTAGACAAATAACTAAAATTAGAAGATGTAGATTTTTTTTAAATAACAATATTTTTTGTCATTTAAAGCTGGAAATTGCGTTAGCAATTCCAGCTTCAAATGACAAAACATACAAACGAAACAATTTAGCTGGAGAAGGGTTAAAATGGTGCCTTGAAAGTAGATATTATTCAAATAACAATTATTAACTAGGTGGCTTGGTGGACCTACATTACTGTACACAACCCAATGGTGGCCTTAACGTATTTACTATTAATCTTAATTGTTTCAGATTCATACCTGCAGGTCGAGCGAACTTCTAAAAGGGAAATTTTGGACAGCACAAGTTCTGCACTTCCTCTGGATCCATCAAATTTTGTCGCCTTGAGTGTAAATGGTATAGTGTTTTTATCAGCACTGAGGGCGGATCCCGCGCTAGTGATATATGTAGGTATAGTGTTTTTATCAGCAGTCAGGGCGGATCCCTTGCTGGTGATATATGTAGGTATAGTGTTTTTAACAGCTGTCAGGGCGGATCCCTCGCTAGTGATATATGTAGGTATAGTGTTTTTATCAGCAGTCGGGGCGGATCCCTTGCTGGTGATATATGTAGGTATAGTGTTTTTATCAGCAGTCAGGGCGGTTCCCTCGCTAGTGATATATGTAGGTATAGTGTTTTTATCAGCAGTGAGGGCCGATACCTCGCTAGTGATATATCTAGATATAACGTTTTTATCAGCTGTCATAGTGGATCCATCGCTGGTGTTATATGTAGATATAGTGTTTTTATCAGCAGTGAGGGCGGATCCCTCGCTAGTGATATTTGTAGGTATAGTGTTTTTATCAGCATCAGGGCGGATCCCTCGCTAGTGATAAATGTAGGTATAACGTTTTTATCAGCTGTCATAGTGGATCCATCGCTGGTGTTATATGTAGATATAGTGTTTTTATCAGCAGTGAGGGCGGATCCCTCGCTAGTGATATTTGTAGGTATAGTGTTTTTATCAGCATCAGGGCGGATCCCTCGCTAGTGATATATGTAGGTATAACGTTTTTACCAGCTGTCATAGTGGATCCATCGCTGGTGTTATATGTAGGTATAGTGTTTTTATCAGCAGTGAGGGCGGATCCCTCGCTAGTGATATATGTAGGTATAGTGTTTTTATCAGCATCAGGGCGGATCCCTCGCTAGTGATATATGTAGGTATAACGTTTTTATCAGCTGTCATAGTGGATCCATCGCTGGTGCTATATGTAGGTATAGTGTTTTTATCAGCAGTGAGGGCGGATCCCTCGCTAGTGATATATGTAGATATAACGTTTTTATCAGCTGTCATAGTGGATCCATCGCTAGTGATATATGTAGATATAACGTTTTTATCAGCTGTCATAGTGGATCCATCGCTGGTGTTATATGTAGGTATAGTGTTTTTATCAGCAGTGAGGGCGGATCCCTCGCTAGTGATATATGTAGGTATAGTGTTTTTATCATCCCTCGCTAGTGATATATGTAGGTATTGCGTTTTTATCAGCTGTCATAGCGGATCCCTCACTGGTGATATATATCATGGCTAAAGTTGTATCATCCCGCATGTCAGGCCGACCTAGATGTATCCTCCAGAGGGTCATGGGTCTAGTGTCATCCCAGGACCACCATGTTGGACATTGAAACATTGAAACAACATTTGGTGAACGTCTCGTCTTTGTTGGGAAGATGGATACAGAAGCACTTCTCCATAATATATAGTGCAGGGGGGAGGAGGTGCAATACATTTGGAGACCTATTATTAGTTGATTATTGATTCCCCAAATTATTTGTGCCATGGATTCAGCTTGTAAATAAAACAAACTCCCTGTGTGACAACCGGAACAACTGAACAGCTCCCTGTGTGACAACCGGAACAACTGAGCAGCTTCATGTGTGACAACCGGAACAACTGACAACCGGAACAACTGAACAGCTCCCTGTGTGACAACCGGAACAACTGAACAGCTCCCTGTGTGACAACCGGAACAACTGAACAGCTCCCTGTGTAACAACCGGAACAACTGAACAGCTCCCTGTGTGACAACCGGAACAACTGACAACCTGAACAACTGAACAGCTCCCTGTGTGACAACCAGAACAACTGAACAGCTCCCCGTGTGACAACCGGAACAACTGAACAGCTCCTTGTGTGACAACCGGAACAACTGAACAGCTCCCTGTGTGACAACCGGAACAGCTGAACAGCTCCCCGTGTGACAACCGGAACAACTGAACAGCTCCCTGTGTGACAACCGGAACAACTGAACAGCTCCCCGTGTGACAACCGGAGCAACTGAACAGCTCCCTGTGTGACAACCGGAACAACTGAACAGCTCCCTGTGTGACAACCGGAACAACTGAACAGCTCCCCGTGTGACAACCAGAACAACTGAACAGCTCCCCGTGTGACAACCGGAACAACTGAACAGCTCCCTGTGTGACAGCCGGAACAACTGAACAGCTCCCCGTGTGACAACCGGGACAACTGAACAGCTCCCTGTGTGACAACCGGAACAACTGAACAGCTCCCTGTGTGACAACCGGAACAAATGAACAGCTCCCTGTGTGACAACCGGAACAGCTGAACAGCTCCCTGTGTGAAAACGGGAACAACTGAACAGCTCCCTGTGTGACAACCGGAACAAATGAACAGCTTCCTGTGTGACAACCGGAACAACTGAACAGCTCCCTGTGTGACAACTGGAACAACTGAACACCTGAACAACTGAACAGCTCCCTGTGTGACAACCGGAACAACTGAACAGCTCCCTGTGTGACAACCGGAACAACTGAACAGCTCCCCGTGTGACAACCGGAACAACTGAACAGCTCCCCGTGTGACAACCGGGACAACTGAACAGCTCCCCGTGTGACAACCGGAACAACTGAACAGCTCCCCGTATGACAACCGGAACAACTGAACAGCTCCCTGTGTAAGAACCGGAACAACTGAACAGCTCCCTGTGTGACAACCGGAACAACTGAACAGCTCCCTGTGTGACAACCGGAACAACTGAGCAGCTCCCTGTGTGACAAACGGAACAACTGACAACCTGAACAACTGAACAGCTCCCTGTGTGACAACCGGAAAAACTGACCAGCTTCATGTGTGAGAACCGGAACAACTGACAACCAGAACAACTGAACAGCTCCCTGTGTGACAACCGGAACAACTGAACAGCTCCCTGTGTGACAACCGGAACAACTGAACAGCTCCCTGTGTGACAACCGGAACAACTGACAACCTGAACAACTGAACAGCTCTCTGTGTGACAACCAGAACAACTGAACAGCTCCCCGTGTGACAACCGGAACAACTGAACAGCTCCCTGTGTGACAACCGGAACAACTGAACAGCTCCCTGTGTGACAACCGGAACAACTGAACAGCTCCCCGTGTGACAACCGGAGCAACTGAACAGCTCCCTGTGTGACAACCGGAACAACTGAACAGCTCCCTGTGTGACAACCGGAACAACTGAACAGCTCCCCGTGTGACAACCGGAACAACTGAACAGCTCCCCGTGTGACAACCGGAACAACTGAACAGCTCCCTGTGTGACAGCCGGAACAACTGAACAGCTCCCTGTGTGACAACCGGGACAACTGAACAGCTCCCTGTGTGACAACCGGAACAACTGAACAGCTCCCTGTGTGACAACCGGAACAAATGAACAGCTCCCTGTGTGACAACCGGAACAGCTGAACAGCTCCCTGTGTGAAAACGGGAACAACTGAACAGCTCCCTGTGTGACAACCGGAACAAATGTACAGCTTCCTGTGTGACAACCGGAACAACTGAACAGCTCCCTGTGTGACAACTGGAACAACTGAACACCTGAACAACTGAACAGCTCCCTGTGTGACAACCGGAACAACTGAACAGCTCCCTGTGTGACAACCGGAACAACTGAACAGCTCCCCGTGTGACAACCGGAACAACTGAACAGCTCCCCGTGTGACAACCGGGACAACTGAACAGCTCCCCGTGTGACAACCGGAACAACTGAACAGCTCCCCGTATGACAACCGGAACAACTGAACAGCTCCCTGTGTAAGAACCGGAACAACTGAACAGCTTCCTGTGTGACAACCGGAACAACTGAACAGCTCCCTGTGTGACAACCGGAACAACTGAGCAGCTCCCTGTGTGACAAACGGAACAACTGACAACCTGAACAACTGAACAGCTCCCTGTGTGACAACCGGAACAACTGACCAGCTTCATGTGTGACAACCGGAACAACTGACAACCGGAACAACTGAACAGCTCCCTGTGTGACAACCGGAACAACTGAACAGCTCCCTGTGTGACAACCGGAACAACTGAACAGCTCCCTGTGTGACAACCGGAACAACTGACAACCTGAACAACTGAACAGCTCTCTGTGTGACAACCAGAACAACTGAACAGCTCCCCGTGTGACAACCGGAACAACTGAACAGCTCCCTGTGTGACAACCGGGACAACTGAACAGCTCCCTATGTGACAACCGGAACAACTGAACAGCTCCCCGTGTGACAACCGGAACAACTGAACAGCTCCCTAAGTGACAACCGGAACAACTGAACAGCTCCCTGTGTGACAACCGGAACAACTGAACAGCTCCCCGTGTGACAACCGGAACAACTGAACAGCTCCCCGTGTGACAACCGGGACAACTGAACAGCTCCCCGTGTGACAACCGGAACAACTGAACAGCTCCCCGTATGACAACCGGAACAACTGAACAGCTCCCTGTGTAAGAACCGGAACAACTGAACAGCTCCCTGTGTGACAACCGGAACAACTGAACAGCTCCCTGTGTGACAACCGGAACAACTGAGCAGCTCCCTGTGTGACAAACGGAACAACTGACAACCTGAACAACTGAACAGCTCCCTGTGTGACAACCGGAACAACTGACCAGCTTCATGTGTGAGAACCGGAACAACTGACAACCGGAACAACTGAACAGCTCCCTGTGTGACAACCGGAAAAACTGAACAGCTCCCTGTGTGACAACCGGAACAACTGAACAGCTCCCTGTGTGACAACCGGAACAACTGACAACCTGAACAACTGAACAGCTCTCTGTGTGACAACCAGAACAACTGAACAGCTCCCCGTGTGACAACCGGAACAACTGAACAGCTCCCTGTGTGACAACCGGGACAACTGAACAGCTCCCTATGTGACAACCGTAACAACTGAACAGCCCCCCGTGTGACAACCGGAACAACTGAACAGCTCCTTAAGTGACAACCGGAACAACTGAACAGCTCCCTGTGTGACAACCGGAACAACTGAACAGCTCCCCGTGTGTCAACCGGAACAACTGAACAGCTCCCTGTGTGACAAACGGAGCAGCTGCACAGTTCCCTATAAGACAACCGGAACAACTGAACAGCTCCCCCTGTGACAACCGGAACAACTGAACAGCTCCCCGTGTGACAACCGGAACAACTGAACAGCTCCCTGTGTGCCAACCGGAACAACTGAACAGCTCCCTGTGTGACAACCGGAACAGCTGAACAGCTCCCCGTGTGACAACCGGAACAACTGAACAGCTCCCTGTGTGACAACCGGAACAACTGAACAGCTCCCCGTGTGACAACCGGAGCAACTGAACAGCTCCCTGTGTGACAACCGGAACAACTGAACAGCTCCCTGTGTGACAACCGGAACAACTGAACAGCTCCCCGTGTGACAACCGGAACAACTGAACAGCTCCCCGTGTGACAACCGGAACAACTGAACAGCTCCCTGTGTGACAGCCGGAACAACTGAACAGCTCCCCGTGTGACAACCGGAACAACTGAACAGCTCCCTGTGTGACAACCGGGACAACTGAACAGCTCCCTATGTGACAACCGGAACAACTGAACAGCTCCCTGTGTGACAACCGGAACAACTGAACAGCTCCCTGTGTGACAACCGGAACAACTGACAACCTGAACAACTGAACAGCTCTCTGTGTGACAACCAGAACAACTGAACAGCTCCCCGTGTGACAACCGGAACAACTGAACAGCTCCCTGTGTGACAACCGGAACAACTGAACAGCTCCCTGTGTGACAACCGGAACAACTGAACAGCTCCCCGTGTGACAACCGGAGCAACTGAACAGCTCCCTGTGTGACAACCGGAACAACTGAACAGCTCCCTGTGTGACAACCGGAACAACTGAACAGCTCCCCGTGTGACAACCGGAACAACTGAACAGCTCCCCGTGTGACAACCGGAACAACTGAACAGCTCCCTGTGTGACAGCCGGAACAACTGAACAGCTCCCTGTGTGACAACCGGGACAACTGAACAGCTCCCTGTGTGACAACCGGAACAACTGAACAGCTCCCTGTGTGACAACCGGAACAAATGAACAGCTCCCTGTGTGACAACCGGAACAGCTGAACAGCTCCCTGTGTGAAAACGGGAACAACTGAACAGCTCCCTGTGTGACAACCGGAACAAATGAACAGCTTCCTGTGTGACAACCGGAACAACTGAACAGCTCCCTGTGTGACAACTGGAACAACTGAACACCTGAACAACTGAACAGCTCCCTGTGTGACAACCGGAACAACTGAACAGCTCCCTGTGTGACAACCGGAACAACTGAACAGCTCCCCGTGTGACAACCGGAACAACTGAACAGCTCCCCGTGTGACAACCGGGACAACTGAACAGCTCCCCGTGTGACAACCGGAACAACTGAACAGCTCCCCGTATGACAACCGGAACAACTGAACAGCTCCCTGTGTAAGAACCGGAACAACTGAACAGCTCCCTGTGTGACAACCGGAACAACTGAACAGCTCCCTGTGTGACAACCGGAACAACTGAGCAGCTCCCTGTGTGACAAACGGAACAACTGACAACCTGAACAACTGAACAGCTCCCTGTGTGACAACCGGAACAACTGACCAGCTTCATGTGTGACAACCGGAACAACTGACAACCGGAACAACTGAACAGCTCCCTGTGTGACAACCGGAACAACTGAACAGCTCCCTGTGTGACAACCGGAACAACTGAACAGCTCCCTGTGTGACAACCGGAACAACTGACAACCTGAACAACTGAACAGCTCTCTGTGTGACAACCAGAACAACTGAACAGCTCCCCGTGTGACAACCGGAACAACTGAACAGCTCCCTGTGTGACAACCGGGACAACTGAACAGCTCCCTATGTGACAACTGGAACAACTGAACAGCTCCCCGTGTGACAACCGGAACAACTGAACAGCTCCCTAAGTGACAACCGGAACAACTGAACAGCTCCCTGTGTGACAACCGGAACAACTGAACAGCTCCCCGTGTGACAACCGGAACAACTGAACAGCTCCCCGTGTGACAACCGGGACAACTGAACAGCTCCCCGTGTGACAACCGGAACAACTGAACAGCTCCCCGTATGACAACCGGAACAACTGAACAGCTCCCTGTGTAAGAACCGGAACAACTGAACAGCTCCCTGTGTGACAACCGGAACAACTGAACAGCTCCCTGTGTGACAACCGGAACAACTGAGCAGCTCCCTGTGTGACAAACGGAACAACTGACAACCTGAACAACTGAACAGCTCCCTGTGTGACAACCGGAACAACTGACCAGCTTCATGTGTGAGAACCGGAACAACTGACAACCGGAACAACTGAACAGCTCCCTGTGTGACAACCGGAACAACTGAACAGCTCCCTGTGTGACAACCGGAACAACTGAACAGCTCCCTGTGTGACAACCGGAACAACTGACAACCTGAACAACTGAACAGCTCTCTGTGTGACAACCAGAACAACTGAACAGCTCCCCGTGTGACAACCGGAACAACTGAACAGCTCCCTGTATGACAACCGGGACAACTGAACAGCTCCCTATGTGACAACCGTAACAACTGAACAGCCCCCCGTGTGACAACCGGAACAACTGAACAGCTCCCTAAGTGACAACCGGAACAACTGAACAGCTCCCTGTGTGACAACCGGAACAACTGAACAGCTCCCCGTGTGTCAACCGGAACAACTGAACAGCTCCCTGTGTGACAAACGGAGCAGCTGCACAGTTCCCTATAAGACAACCGGAACAACTGAACAGCTCCCCCTGTGACAACCGGAACAACTGAACAGCTCCCCGTGTGACAACCGGAACAACTGAACAGCTCCCTGTGTGACAACCGGAACAACTGAACAGCTCCCTGTGTGACAACCGGAACAACTGAACAGCTCCCCGTGTGACAACCGGAGCAACTGAACAGCTCCCTGTGTGACAACCGGAACAACTGAACAGCTCCCTGTGTGACAACCGGAACAACTGAACAGCTCCCCGTGTGACAACCGGAACAACTGAACAGCTCCCCGTGTGACAACCGGAACAACTGAACAGCTCCCTGTGTGACAGCCGGAACAACTGAACAGCTCCCCGTGTGACAACCGGAACAACTGAACAGCTCCCTGCGTGACAACCGGGACAACTGAACAGCTCCCTATGTGACAACCGGAACAACTGAACAGCCCCCCGTGTGACAACCGGAACAACTGAACAGCTCCCTAAGTGACAACCGGAACAACTGAACAGCTCCCTGTGTGACAACCGGAACAACTGAACAGCTCCCCGTGTGTCAACCGGAACAACTGAACAGCTCCCTGTGTGACAAACGGAGCAGCTGCACAGTTCCCTATAAGACAACCGGAACAACTGAACAGCCCCCCCTGTGACAACCGGAACAACTGAACAGCTCCCTGTGTGACAACCGGAACAACTGAACAGCTCCCTGTGTGACAACCGGAACAACTGAACAGCTCCCTGTGTGACAACCGGAACAACTGACAACCTGAACAACTGAACAGCTCTCTGTGTGACAACCAGAACAACTGAACAGCTCCCCGTGTGACAACCGGAACAACTGAACAGCTCCCTGTGTGACAACCGGGACAACTGAACAGCCCCCCGTGTGACAACCGGAACAACTGAACAGCTCCCTAAGTGACAACCGGAACAACTGAACAGCTCCCTGTGTGACAACCGGAACAACTTAACAGCTCCCCGTGTGTCAACCGGAACAACTGAACAGCTCCCTGTGTGACAAACGGAGCAGCTGCACAGTTCCCTAGAGGACAACCGGAACAACTGAACAGCTCCCCCTGTGACAACCGGAACAACTGAACAGCTCCCCGTGTGACAACCGGAACAACTGAACAGCTCCCTGTGTGCCAACCGGAACAACTGAACAGCTCCCTGTGTGACAACCGGAACAGCTGAACAGCTCCCCGTGTGACAACCGGAACAACTGAACGGCTCCCTGTGTGACAACCGGAACAACTGAACAGCTTCCCGTGTGACAACCGGAGCAACTGAACAGCTCCCTGTGTGACAACCGGAACAACTGAACAGCTCCCTGTGTGACAACCGGAACAACTGAACAGCTCCCCGTGTGACAACCGGAACAACTGAACAGCTCCCCGTGTGACAACCGGAACAACTGAACAGCTCCCTGTGTGACAGCCGGAACAACTGAACAGCTCCCCGTGTGACAACCGGAACAACTGAACAGCTCCCTGTGTGACAACCGGAACAACCGAACAGCTCCCTGTGTGACAACCGGAACAAATGAACAGCTCCCTGTGTGACAACCGGAACAGCTGAACAGCTCCCTTTATGAAAACGGGAACAACTGAACAGCTCCCTGTGTGACAACCGGAACAAATGAACAGCTTCCTGTGTGACAACCGGAACAACTGAACAGCTCCCTGTGTGACAACTGGAACAACTGAAAACCTGAACAACTGAACAGCTCCCTGTGTGACAACCGGAACAACTGAACAGCTCCCTGTGTGACAACCGGAACAACTGAACAGCTCCCCGTGTGACAACCGGGACAACTGAACAGCTCCCCGTGTGACAACCGAGACAACTGAACAGCTCCCCGTGTGACAACCGGAACAACTGAAGAGCTCCCCGTATGACAACCGGAACAACTGAACAGCTCCCTGTGTAAGAACCGGAACAACTGAACAGCTCCCTGTGTGACAACCGGAACAACTGAACAGCTCCCTGTATGACAACCGGAACAACTGAGCAGCTCCCTGTGTGACAAACGGAACAACTGACAACCTGAACAACTGAACAGCTCCCTGTGTGACAACAAGAACAACTGAACAGCTCCCTGTGTGACAAACAGAACAACTGAACAGCTCCCTATGTAACAACCGGAACAACTGAACAGCTCCCTGTGTGACAACCGGAACAACTGAACAGCTCCCTGTGTGACAACCGGAACAACTGACCAGCTTCATGTGTGACAACCGGAACAACTGACAACCGGAACAGCTGAACAGCTCCCTGTGTGACAACCGGAACAACTGAACAGCTCCCTGTGTGACAACCGGAAAAACTGAGCAGCTCCCTGTGTGACAACCGGAACAGCTGAACAGCTCCCTGTGTGAAAACCGGAACAACTGAACAGCTCCCTGTGTGACAACCGGAACAACTGAACAGCTCCCTGTGTGACAACCGGACAACTGAACAGCTCCCTGTGTGACAACCGGAACAACTGAACAGCTCCCTGTGTAAGAACCGGAACAACTGAACAGCTCCCTGTGTGACAACCGGAACAACTGAACAGCTCCCTGTGTGACAACCGGAACAACTGAGCAGCTCCCTGTGTGACAAACGGAACAACTGACAGCCTGAACAACTGAACAGCTCCCTGTGTGACAACCGGAACAACTGACCAGCTTCATGTGTGACAACCGGAACAACTGACAACCGGAACAACTGAACAGCTCCCTGTGTGACAACCGGAACAACTGAACAGCTCCCTGTGTGACAACCGGAACAACTGAACAGCTCCCTGTGTGACAACCGGAACAACTGACAACCTGAACAACTGAACAGCTCTCTGTGTGACAACCAGAACAACTGAACAGCTCCCCGTGTGACAACCGGAACAACTGAACAGCTCCCTGTGTGACAACCGGGACAACTGAACAGCTCCCTATGTGACAACCGGAACAACTGAACAGCTCCCCGTGTGTTAACCGGAACAACTGAACAGCTCCCTGTGTGACAAACGGAGCAGCTGCACAGTTCCCTAGAGGACAACCGGAACAACTGAACAGCTCCCCCTGTGACAACCGGAACAACTGAACAGCTCCCCGTGTGACAACCGGAACAACTGAACAGCTCCCTGTGTGCCAACCGGAACAACTGAACAGCTCCCTGTGTGACAACCGGAACAGCTGAACAGCTCCCCGTGTGACAACCGGAACAACTGAACAGCTCCCTGTGTGACAACTGGAACAACTGAACAGCTTCCCGTGTGACAACCGGAGCAACTGAACAGCTCCCTGTGTGACAACCGGAACAACTGAACAGCTCCCTGTGTGACAACCGGAACAACTGAACAGCTCCCCGTGTGACAACCGGAACAACTGAACAGCTCCCCGTGTGACAACCGGAACAACTGAACAGCTCCCTGTGTGACAGCCGGAACAACTGAACAGCTCCCCGTGTGACAACCGGAACAACTGAACAGCTCCCTGTGTGACAACCGGAACAACCGAACAGCTCCCTGTGTGACAACCGGAACAAATGAACAGCTCCCTGTGTGACAACCGGAACAGCTGAACAGCTCCCTGTGTGAAAACGGGAACAACTGAACAGCTCCCTGTGTGACAACCGGAACAAATGAACAGCTTCCTGTGTGACAACCGGAACAACTGAACAGCTCCCTGTGTGACAACTGGAACAACTGAAAACCTGAACAACTGAACAGCTCCCTGTGTGGCAACCGGAACAACTGAACAGCTCCCTGTGTGACAACCGGAACAACTGAACAGCTCCCCGTGTGACAACCGGGACAACTGAACAGCTCCCCGTGTGACAACCGAGACAACTGAACAGCTCCCCGTGTGACAACCGGAACAACTGAACAGCTCCCCGTATGACAACCGGAACAACTGAACAGCTCCCTGTGTAAGAACCGGAACAACTGAACAGCTCCCTGTGTGACAACCGGAACAACTGAACAGCTCCCTGTATGACAACCGGAACAACTGAGCAGCTCCCTGTGTGACAAACGGAACAACTGACAACCTGAACAACTGAACAGCTCCCTGTGTGACAACAAGAACAACTGAACAGCTCCCTGTGTGACAAACAGAACAACTGAACAGCTCCCTGTGTAACAACCGGAACAACTGAACAGCTCCCTGTGTGACAACCGGAACAACTGAACAGCTCCCTGTGTGACAACCGGAACAACTGACCAGCTTCATGTGTGACAACCGGAACAACTGACAACCGGAACAGCTGAACAGCTCTCTGTGTGACAACCGGAACAACTGAACAGCTCCCTGTGTGACAACCGGAAAAACTGAGCAGCTCCCTGTGTGACAACCGGAACAGCTGAACAGCTCCCTGTGTGAAAACCGGAACAACTGAACAGCTCCCTGTGTGACAACCGGAACAACTGAACAGCTCCCTGTGTGACAACCGGACAACTGAACAGCTCCCTGTGTGACAACCGGAACAACTGAACAGCTCCCTGTGTAAGAACCGGAACAACTGAACAGCTCCCTGTGTGACAACCGGAACAACTGAACAGCTCCCTGTGTGACAACCGGAACAACTGAGCAGCTCCCTGTGTGACAAACGGAACAACTGACAGCCTGAACAACTGACAACCGGAACAACTGAACAGCTCCCTGTGTGACAACCAGAACAACTGAACAGCTCCCTGTGTAACAACCGGAACAACTGAACAGCTCTCTGTGTGACAACCGGAACAACTGACAACCTGAACAACTGAACAGCTCCCTGTGTGACAACCAGAATAACTGAACAGCTCCCTGTGTGACAAACGGAACAACTGAACAGCTCCCTATGTGACAAACGGAACAACTGAACAGCTCCCTGTGTGACAGCCGGAACAACTGAACAGCTCCTGTGTGACAACCGGAACAACTGAACAGCTCCCTGTGTGACAACCGGAACAACTGAACAGCTGCCCGTGTGACAACCGCAACAACTGAACAGCTCCTGTGTGACAACCGGAACAACTGAACAGCTCCCTGTGTGACAACCAGAACAACTGACAACCGGAACAACTGAACAGCTCCTTTTGTGACAACTGGAACAACTGAACAGCTGCCTGTGTGACAACCGGAACAACTGAACAGCTCCCTGTGTGACGACCAGAATAACTGACAACCGGTACAACTGAACAGCTCCCTGTGTGACAACCGGAACAACTGAACAGCTCCCTGTCCGACAACCGGAACAACTGACAACCGGAATAACTGAACAGCTCCCTGTGTGACAACCGGAACAACTGACAACCGGAACAACTGACAACCGGAACAACTGAACAGCAAAGACGACCAAAGAATTACAGTAGTCAATGCGACTGCTCACTCAGCATTGGCTACAGAAATTGCAGTAGCTTTATTCAGATGAATTCGAATATATTTAATATCGCAGATATGCTAGAGAGCTGATCTACAAATATTCGGGACATGTTTCATCAGAACCACCACTATTAGCAAACTTAGAGCCTCGATACTAAGGATTTGATAAGGTGTATAATTGGAATAAGTGTACAAATTGTGAAATGAGAAAGAAGATTCACAAGACAGATATCATTTAACTAAATATTGCACCTGAGTTTTCAATACAACACAAAACATCAATCAAGCGATTACAGATCTTTTATAATATAATGAAAAGTTAGACAATATTTAACTTTTGATGCATATCCTTTAAGCCGGGAAATATTGCAGGCTTTGGCGGTTTGATTGAAAACGACAATGTTTCCCTCCACTAAAAAGGGTGCTCCTATGACTTTATTATATACCTGTGCACTGATTACATAGTTTAGGCCTTGTGCAACAACAGACCAGGACGTTTGAGGGCAAATACTCAGTATTTGCCCTATTTCGCTCGTATTGCCTTCTTTCCTCTCGTATTACACTTTCACTAAGCCAGCAAAATTGTGTGGAGCCTCCATTTGTATTGTCCCTCCCACTTAAAATTTAAAAGACGTAATAACTTTGTAATATGTGGTCAGATTTACTCGCTGTTAATTTTAATATGTTTTCCTCTATATAATCTTTCAGTCTTTTTATAATACTTGGTAAATCTGAAAGATCTGTAGCCATAGGCTAAGGTCAAGGATGTTTTTTAGACTGTCTATGGCCTATAGACTAGACCTAGGGCTAGGCCTACATAGATATTTTAGAGCTAGGCTAGACGCTAGACCTACGTGTTTTTGTGTATCTAATCTATGCTTAGACTACCCTACTTATTTCTGGATAACGGACCGTCAGCACGTGCAACTTATACACACTCAGCCTACCTGTCATGCCTGTCTAGGCGTAGGCCCTACACCCCTGCCAGATCTGTGAGCGACAGCGACTGTGCACAGTCTTTACTTCTGTCAGTTATGCGGGCGTCACACACATTCAAATATGTTGTCGGGTTATATGTCAGAAGGTTCAGTTTAAATTTAATACATGATTTAATAGGCAAGCAATGCAGAGATTTGAGCAGGGACCTAGACTCTGAAAGCCTACTTGACCTAGTCACCATTTTGGCAAGGCAATTCTGTACACACTACAAACGTGTATTAAAAAACTACAAATACATAGCAACAGCCTGTTCTATATATTTATGAGAATTGAGGAAAGAAAAAAGAACATAGTAAATTAGTAGGAGGATAACATTAAAAAAATAAAAATGATAAATCACAAAGAATATAGAAGGTTTACTAAAAACAAAAAATTAGCTAGTTTTCTCACTGTTGGTCCATGAGTGGATGTAAATAAAGTTAATAGTTTAATAGTTTCTGATAGTTGACTAAGAAACTAATGCGGTGAATTGAATATAATTTATATTTTGTTAGCAGCATATTCGCCATACTGTTTTTTATATTATTATCAAGCCACTAACACTCCTTATTTTGTAACACAATAATGAGTAACTAGCCACTAACCACATTTGTGTTATAACACAATATGTGTGATTGAGCCACTAACCACATTTGTGTTATAACACAATATGGTATGACTGAGCCACTAACCACATTTGTGTTATAACACAATATGGTATGACTGAGCCACTAACCACATTTGTGTTATAACACAATATGGTATGACTGAGCCACTAACCACATTTTGTGTTATGACACATTATGAAGTTAACTACATAGGATTTAATGCTGTATTAATGGCTATGCTATTTCACTGTGACTGTATCTTTATGTCATGCAATAAATATATAATTATGTATTTGTAGGCTATGATATGTGGATGGCCTATGATAAATATAACTGCTCTTCATCTTGCCAAGATTGCTACACAAATGGGTCTATATCCTCAAGTAGAAACATCTTTCAGAAAGACAGTTTAGTCATATTTAGTCCCCCTGGTGAATGCATCAAAAATGTTGGTCAGTATTCAGTATCGAGTTTTTTATTATATAAAAAACATGCATGTAGTTGGCATGCCCTCGCCTAACAAAATACTGAAAACACAAGGGTAATGTTGTATTAATTATATGTCTAGGAATTATGTTGTGTTACCTGAATAGACGTTAGGTGCGTGCCTATATCTAGGCTAATTTAAAGGCCCCATGTAGTCTCCAGACCTACTCTGCACAATGGCATATTTCATACTATTTTAGATTACTTTTTAAAAACTAGAGTGCTCAGCTCCCATTTTTAAACCACTGGGGACGATTTTTCCAAAGGAAAAAGTAGGGGCGGAGCTAATTCGTGACGTCCCAAGATGGAGACATGCTTGGCTGGTTATAATACATGTACATATACATGTAGCTAATTATGTACTGTATATATATATATGTTATACAAATAACTGATAATTAGTGGACTAAAATAATCTGCTGAGTTAGAAGATAGTTCACTGTGATATATACTTTAATTATATTGATGAACTGAAATCACTTCACAGGGCCTTTAAAATACTTTCTAATCACCACAGAGGCATAACTATAAGACTAAAATCTTAGTCTTAGGCCCACATACATGTTGCATTTATAAACTATAGGTTCACTAATATTTTCAACATGGAGGCCTGTACTAATAGAGCTAACCTGTTTGTATAACCAGAGTGCATCTTATACATATCTGTGGCAGCCCACATGATCCAGGGACATACACCTCCAAGACATAGGCGGCAAAGTGTAATACCAGAGCAATCGGCCGTCTGACTAACCATTTACATATCAAATGTTGTGGTATTCTCTAGTATATATTAACTCCACCCAAGGAAAGACCACACACAAACGCAAATAAAAATAGTGTGTTCGCTAAACGATACCAAGCGGAACAAGATGCCTGCCTGGTAATTTTGGAAAAATGTTAATCTATCAATCAATAAATAGAGAAAACTTCTATAGCGCCTATATCCTTAACAGACCGAGCTCAGAGGCGCATAAATCCTTAGCGTTATCATGTGTCATAATCGAGACCAAAGCAGGTTCGTCAACAGGGAGCCGGGCTGCTGAGGAGCTAGGTCGGGAAAGCCAGATTAAATAGGTGAGATTTAAGTAATTTCCGAGATGTTAAAATTGTTTCGGCATTACGTATTGGCACAGGCAAGACCTTCCAAATGCATGGATGAGTAACATACAAACAGAACCGGCCACATACGAGTCTTTTCCCTCAAAACATCACCTGGTCATTGTGATAAATAGTAGAAACTGGTCAATATCAAGCCCAGCGAAATCATTGTTATTGCAGAGGTCAAAAAAAGCCATGTTTAATGTTAGGACAAAAACCGTGAGTTGGGTTGCATTCAAATTTGACGTGGTGGTTTTCTGGTGATCTGTTTTCTTTTTAGAGCTGATGGCAGCCATTTTGATATTTTTGTGCGATTTTTTAATGGACCGACATGGACATATGCACATACAGTAATTAGCTAATCGTTTCTGTATACTATTTAAGCTGCGCATTTTAAGCATGGTGTTCTGTAAATGATAGGAGAGAGTACATTTCTAGTGATACTTTCGAGCCTAATTTCAAAATAATTGTGGGAAATTTACCCCAGTCTAGTAACGCTTTATTATTTATTCTCAATCATTGCTCCCTTATTTCCTATATTATGTATACAAAAATCACTTTATTTCAACAACATATAATATCTTGTGTTTTTTACTGTATAATTATGCTGATGCGTAATGTTTGCATCCTTGTTTATAGGTGGTGCATTTTATCGGCGTGTTGAGGACGACCGATGCTTGAGATTTGAAAACTTGAACCTGAAACTTTCGGAGGATGACGACAAAACAAAATGCATAGGCGGTGCACGCTGGTTTACCGCCGAACGTGATATTCTCTCAGCTGTGGATTATCATCTTGCGGGAAAAATAACTGTCGACAAATGTTTGTATACTTGGGAACCAGCCGGCCACGGTGATTCTGTGTATTTTGGTTATCCACGTTACGATTGTGCCCACGTGGTAAAGGAGCCGGTTGCTGATAATGATGGTTACTTTTACCTGAGGGTGAACACGTACTACACAAGATGGAACGATACAGGGCTGGTTCTGGTCGACTCTGATGGAGATCTATTCTACGAGGACAAGGGCTATCCAGGTAACAACATAACATATTCATTCCAGGGGCAGGTGGGAGTAGCGAAGTAGCTGATAGATTTGTAGATTACCTCAGCTGAATTTTAAGCAGTTCGGAGGGTTATATTTTCGTTTTTGAGGGTTATTTTTTACCCTTACAACGCTGATTTATTTCTGTTTACGGAACGGAAACACAAAAGTTTTTTCAATTTGAAATCATCATTAGTTAGCTCATTTTGCTTCATTTAAATACCTATGTTATGGGTCTACAATCATTATAAAGTGATGCTTTCAGTGCGTGGACCGTCTTTATACGTCAGAATCTCTCGTATAAAGACAGTCCCCGGGCTGAAAGGGTTAATTGCTGAAAAAATCGGGTAACCTAACTAGAAAAAGGTTGAGGGGGAGGCTGCACGGCAGCTGGGAGTAGCTGATCCATTTGTAGGTTGAGGGGGGTGGGGGCACAGCAGGTGGGAGGAGCTGATCTATTTGTAGGTTGAGGGGGAGGCTGCACTGCAGCTGGGAGTAGCTGATCGATTTGTAGGTTGAGGGGGGGGGGGCACAGCAGGTGGGAAAAGCTGATCTATTTGTAGGTTCAGGGGGAGGCTGCACGGCAGCTGGGAGTAGCTGATCTATTTGTAGGTCGAGGGGGGGGGGGCACAGCAGGTGGGAAAAGCTGATCTATTTGTAGGTTGAGGGGGGGGGGCAAACGGCAGGTGGGAGTAGCTGATCGATTTGTAGGTTGAGGGGGGGGGGGACACAGCAGGTGGGAAAAGCTGATCTATTTGTAGGTTGGGGGGGGGGGGCTGCACGGCAGCTGGGAGTAGCTGATCGATTTGTAGGTTGAGGTGGGGGGGAGGCACAGCAGGTGGGAAAAGCTGATCTCTTTGTAGGTTGAGGGGGAGGCTGCACGGCAGCTGGGAGTAGCTGATCGATTTGTAGGTTGAGGGGGGGGGGGGGGGCACAGCAGGTGGGAAAAGCTGATCTATGTTGTAGGTTGAGGGGGGGGGGCAAACGGCAGGTGGGAGTAGCTGATCGATTTGTAGGTAGAGGGGGGGGACACAGCAGGTGGGAAAAGCTGATCTATTTGTAGGTTGAGGGGGAGGCTGCACGGCAGCTGGGAGTAGCTGACCGATTTGTAGGTTGAGGGGGGTGGGGGCACAGCAGGTGGGAGGAGCTGATCGATTTGTAGGTTGAGGGGGGGGGGGCACAGCAGGTGGGAAAAGCTGATCTATGTTGTAGGTTGAGGGGGGGGGCAAACGGCAGCTGGGAGTAGCTGATCGATTTGTAGGTTGAGGGGGGGGGCACAGCAGGTGGGAAAAGCTGATCTCTTTGTAGGTCGAGGGGGAGGCTGCACGGCAGCTGGGAGTAGCTGATCGATTTGTAGGTTGAGGGGGGGGGGGGGACACAGCAGGTGGGAAAAGCTGATCTATTTGTAGGTTGAGGGGGAGGCTGCACGGCAGCTGGGAGTAGCTGATCGATTTGTAGGTTGAGGGGGGGGGGGCACAGCAGGTGGGAAAAGCTGATCTATGTTGTAGGTTGAGGGGGGGGGGGGGCAAACGGCAGGGGGAGTAGCTGATCGATTTGTAGGTTGAGGGGGGGGGGACACAGCAGGTGGGAAAAGCTGATCTATTTGTAGGTTGAGGGGGAGGCTGCACGGCAGCTGGGAGTAGCTGACCGATTTGTAGGTTGAGGGGGGTGGGGGCACAGCAGGTGGGAGGAGCTGATCGATTTGTAGGTTGAGGGGGGGGGGCACAGCAGGTGGGAAAAGCTGATCTATTTGTAGGTTGAGGGGGAGGCTGCACGGCAGCTGGGAGTAGCTGACCATTTTGTTGGTTGAGGGGGGGTGGGGGCACAGCAGGTTGGAGTAGCTGATAGATTTGTAGGTTGAGGGGGGGAGGCTGCACGGCAGCTGGGAGTAGCTGATCGATTTGTAGGTTGAGGGGGGGAGGGCACAGCAGGTGGGAAAAGCTGATCTATTTGTAGGTTGAGGGGGAGGCTGCACGGCAGCTGGGAGTAGCTGATCAATTTGCAGGTTGAGGGGGGAGGGCACAGCAGGTGGGAAAAGCTGATCTACTTGTAGGTTGAGGAGGAGGCTGCACGGCAGCTGGGAGTAGCTGATCGATTTGTAGGTTGAGGGGGGAGGGCACAGCAGGTGGGAAAAGCTGATCTATTTGTAGGTTGAGGGGGAGGCTGCACGGCAGCTGGGAGTAGATGATCGATTTGTAGATTGAGGGGGGGGGGGCACAGCAGGTGGGAAAAGCTGATCTATTTGTAGGTTGAGGGGGAGGCTGCACGGCAGCTGGGAGTAGCTGATAGATTTGTAGGTTGAGGGGGGGGGGGGCACAGCAGGTGGGAGGAGCTGATCTATTTGTAGGTTGAGGGGGAGGCTGCACGGCAGCTGGGAGTAGCTGATAGATTTGTAGGTTGAGGGGAGGGGGAGGCTGCACGGCAGCTTGGGAGTAGCTGATCGATTTGTAGGCTGAGGGGGGGGGGGCAACAGCAGGTGGGAAAAGCTGATCTATTTGTAGGTTGAGGGGGGGGGGGCAACAGCAGGTGGGAAAAGCTGATCTATTTGTAGGTTGAGGGGAGGCTGCACGGCAGCTGGGAGTAGCTGATAGATTTGTAGGTTGAGGGGGGGGGGGAGGGCACAGCAGGTGGGAAAAGCTGATCTATTTGTAGGTTGAGGGGGGGGGGGGCAAACGGCAGGTGGGAGGAGCTGATAGATTTGTAGGTTGAGGGGGGGGGGGGAGGGCACAGCAGGTGGGAAAAGCTGATCTATTTGTAGGTTGAGGGGGGGGGGGCAAACGGCAGCTGGGAGTAGCTGATCGATTTGTAGGTTGAGGGGGGAGGCACAGCAGGTGGGAGGAGCTGATAGATTTGTAGGTTGAGGGGGGAAGAGGCTGCACGGCAGCTGGGAGTAGCTGATCGATTTGTAGGTTGAGGGGGGGGGGCACAGCAGGTGGGAGTAGCTGATAGATTTGTAGGTTGAGGGGGGAAGAGGCTGCACGGCAGCTGGGAGTAGCTGATCGATTTGTAGGTTGAGTGAGGGGGGGGGGCACAGCAGGTGGGAAAAGCTGATCTATTTGTAGGTTGAGGGGGGGGGGGCAAACGGCAGGTGGGAGTAGTCGATCGATTTGTAGGTTGAGGGTGGGGGACACAGCAGGTGGGAAAAGATGATCTATTTGTAGGTTGAGGGAGGGAAAACGGCAGGTGGGAGTAGCTGATCGATTTGTAGGTTGAGGGGGGGGGACACAGCAGGTCGGAAAAGCTGATCTATTTGTAGGTTGAGGGGGAGGCTACACGGCAGCTGGGAGTAGCTGATCGATTTGTAGGTTGAGGGGGGGGGGGGGCACAGCAGGTGGGAAAAGCTGATCTATTTGTAGGTTGAGGGAGGGAAAACGGCAGGTGGGAGTAGCTGATCGATTTGTAGGTTGAGGGAGGGGGACACAGCAGGTGGGAAAAGCTGATCTATTTGTAGGTTGAGGGGGAGGCTGCACGGCAGCTGGGAGTAGCTGATCGATTGGTAGGTCGAGGGGAAGGGGGGGGAACAGCAGGTGGGAAAAGCTGATCTATTTGTAGGTTGAGGGGGGGGGCACAGCAAGTGGGAAAAGCTGATCTATTTGTAGGTTGAGGGGGAGGCTGCACGGCAGCTGGGAGTAGCTGATCGATTTGTAGGTTGAGGGGGGGGGCACAGCAGGTGGGAGGAGCTGATCTATTTGTAGGTTGAGGGGGAGGCTGCACGGCAGCTGGGAGTAGCTGATAGATTTGTAGGTTGAGGGGGGGGGGTGGGGGGCACAGCAGGTGGAAGGAGCTGATCTATTTGTAGGTTGAGGGTGAGGCTGCACGGCAGCTGGGAGTAGCTGATCGATTTGTAGGTTGAGGGGGGGGGGGCACAGCAGGTGGGAAAAGCTGATGTATTTGTAGGTTGAGGGGAGGCTGCACGGCAGCTGGGAGTAGCTGATAGATTTGTAGGTTGAGGAGGGGGGGGGAGGAGGCTGCACGGCAGCTGGGAGTAGCTGATCGATTTGTAGGTTGAGGGGGGGGAGGGCACGGCAGGTGGGAAAAGCTGATCTATTTGTAGGTTGAGGGGAGGCTGCACGGCAGGTGGGAGTAGCTGATAGATTTGTAGGTTGAGGGGGGGGGGGGGCACAGCAGGTGGGAAAAGCTGATCTATTTGTAGGTTGAGGGGGGGAGGCTGCACGGCAGCTGGGAGTAGCTGATCAATTTGTAGGTTGAGGGGGGGGGCACAGCAGGTGGGAAAAGCTGATCTATTTGTAGGTTGAGGGGGGGGGGCAAACGGCAGGTGGGAGTAGCTTATAGATTTGTAGGTTGCGGGGGGCACAGCAAATGGGAGGAGCTGATCGATTTGTAGGTTGAGGGTGTGGGGCACAGCAGGTGGGAGGAGCTGATCGATTTGTAGGTTGAGGGGGGGCACAGCAAATGGTAGGAGATGATCGATTTGTAGGTTGAGGGGGGCACAGCAAATGGGAGAAGCTGATCAATTTGTAGGTTAAGGGGGTCAAACAGCAGGTGGGAGTAGCTTATAGATTTGTAGGTTGCGGGGGGTACAGCAAATGGGAGGAGCTGATCGATTTGTAGGTTGAGGGGGTGGGGCACAGCAGGTGGGAGGAGCTGATCCATTTGTAGGTTGAAGGGGGGCAAACTGCAGGTAGGGTAGCTTTTAGATTTGTAGGTTGCGGGGGGTACAGCAAATGGGAGGAGCTGATCGATTTGTAGGTTGAGGGGGTGGGGCACAGCAGGTGGGAGGAGCTGATCGATTTGTAGGTTGAGGGGGGCACAGCAAATGGTAGGAGATGATCGATTTGTAGGTTGAGGGGGGCACAGCAAATGGGAGAAGCTGAACAATTTGTAGGTTGAGGGGGGGGGGGCAAACGGCAGGTGGGAGTAGCTTATAGATTTGTAGGTTGAGGGGGGTACAGCAAATGGGAGGAGCTGATCGATTTGTAGGTTGAGGGGGTGGGGCACATCAGGTGGGAGGAGCTGATCGATTTGTAGGTTGAGGGAGGCACAGCAAATGGTAGGAGATGATCGATTTGTAGGTTGAGGGGGGGGGGGCAAACGGCAGGTGGGAGTAGATTTTTAGGTTGCGGGGGGCAGAGTAAATGGGAGGGGCTGATCGATTTGTAGGTTGAGGGGGTGGGGCACAGCAGCTGGGAGTGGCTGGTCGATTTGTAGGTTGAGGGGGGGACACAGCAGGTGGGAGGAGCTGATCGATTTGTAGGTCGAGGGGGGGGGGGGCAAACGGCAGGAGGGAGTAGCTTATAGATTTGTAGGTTGCGGGGGGCACAGCAAATGGGGGTAGCTGAGAGATTTGTAGATTGAGGGGGGGGGGGGCACACGGCAGCTGGGAGTAGCTGAGAGACTTGTAAGTTGAGGAGGATTGCCTCAAGTTAATTCTGAGCAGTTCCGAAGGTTATATTTTCGTTTTTAAAGGTTATTTTTAATGCATACATTCAAATTACATTTTATCTTTATAAAATCAAAATGACCATCAATTCCATAATAAATTTAGCATATTTATAACAATTGGTGATTCGCAAGGTTAGTGCAAGGTTAGTGCATCATAATGTACATATAAAATTTAAGTGTATTACAATGTGAGTATTTTTCTGTACGACGAAGAATTTTGACTGCGAAAATAAATATCATTTTTTACTACAGACAATGTTGAAGAATAAGTTCTCTCATTCATATTCATATGACTTAGAATCCAATGCTTGCATATACTAAAAGAAACCAATGATACAGCATAGTTAGGATCACTTGTTAACTTTGTACCGAACACAATGTCCTCGAGCTGAATATTTTTCTGAAAGAGAACAGTTTACTATATGCCAAATTTGCTTTGCCAGCTCACATTTATATAATAAATGGCTTATGCTGTCAATTTCATTACATTGGAAACATATTACTACTACTACTACTCCATACAGATCTCACAGAATTGTCCCACTTTTCAAACCAACTCTCCGCATGCTAAAATTCTACTCAGCACTTTATAGTCAAATTTTGTTATCGAATATTTTTATTTTAAGAAAAACCGCATTTTGTCTTTCTTCTGAATTCAAATTAACAGACATGTGATTTTCCCATTTTTCTATATTCATCGGAGTGGAAATTTTATTTATTAACTTTTTGTAAAAATATTTTGTTTTATTTATTTCGTTTTTATCTGGGGTTTCCTGGTCCATAGCTTCACTTTCTGCTATATTCTGATATAATGCTATAGTTGTAGCAGCTATCACCTTTCTAACTTGCGTGATTTCAATTAAAATATTCCTTTTTTTCTTCACTTCATTAAAAATGTAATCTCCATCTTAAAAACTTTAAATCCTTTACTTATACAATCTCAGCGTCAATGCAATTGTTAAAGAAAAGAACTTGTTTAACTTTCCCCATAATATCTGAGAATCTTCATTCTGTGTTTTATTTGTTAACATAGATGCATCCAAAATTTAACATTGTTTTTAATTAGTTTGGAGGTGAAATGCATTTGCAACAACAACTTTAAATTATGACAAAAACTAAACATATTTCGAGGTATAGAAGACCAATCTTCATTGTTTAGAATTATCCGTTTAAACCATGCTGCTTTCAATGCTAGAAAAAATGACTCAATATCTAACATATTCAGTCCACCTTCACTGACAGGTGCAAGTAAAGTATTATGCCTAATGCGATCGCGCTTTCCCGATATAAATGTAAAACAAAGATCTATGTATATTTTCTGTGCGCTGTAGTCTGAGCGATCAGAATGAGCTTGGGAATAGCAAACATTTTTATAACAATATTTTTTTCAAATAAAGTTAAATCTCTCTTCTTCCATGCTTTAAACAATTTTTTAATTTCTAATATTTTTTCTCCCAATTCAGCGTAAGTAAGTAAAATATTTGCTTTACTTCACTTTTCGGCCAGTATGGCCATTTAAGTGAAAATTCCAGGTATTACAACATCCCACATTGCACAGCTAAAGCAGTAAAGGAAAGACAAAGCAAACAAAAGCATGATCGTACCAAAACATTCAGTCTAAAGTGTTTGATATGACAAGATGACGATGCTCCTGGCACCTATATGTAACGAGTCTGATGACATGTTGTAGCGCCTGCACTACAACACAGTTTAATGAGTATAAAAACATCAGTATAAACAATGTAAAATATGAAATTATTATAAAATGAATGACTTATCAAGTCACTATATCTCCTTGAAATTGGAGTGATTGTGTAAAAACTACAAGTCTAAGTCTAATAATTAAAACATAGAATATATGTTACATTCCCGAAGGAACTGAATAATAAAACCAGCAGGGGTGTCCCTGAATAGCTCAAATAAGGAATTAAATGCAAAATACTTCCTTCTGATGTGCGCATATTTCCCACAACTGAGAAGGACATGTCTTACAGTGAGACGAGTATTGCAGCACATAGGTCGCAATTCTCCTCTCAATAAATAGTCGTTTGTGAAATAGGCATGGCCAATTCTGGCCCTGCATAAGATAACGTCATCTCTTCGGCGTTCCATTGGTGTAAAGGATCGCTTAATGATTGGTTGTACCTCGAACAATTTGCTGGTGACATTTATGTTCCATTCACCTTGCAAAATGTCATCAAGGTAGACAGAGATGTTGTACTTGAAATCAGTATATGGTATATAATAAAACCGTTTCGTCTTATCCAGGGCAGCCTTGGCCAAAACATCAGCCCGTTCATTGCCCTGTATTCCAATATGGCTGGGTACCCAGCAAAAAATAATGTCCTTGTGCCCAGACAAGTAGTGACACATATGCAAAATATTGGAAACAATTGGGTTGTTGAGTTTTTGACTCTTAAGAGCCTGCAATGAAGATAGCGAGTCTGTGATGATCATGAACTCCTCGTCACTACTATACCAGATGTATTCGATGGCAGCTTCAATAGCTAACTGCTCTGCTGTGCAAATTGAAGCCTCATCATTGATGCGGCAGCTAAATTCATGATCATCACAGACAAAGGACATAGCTGTCCTCTTGTCTTCCTTTGATCCGTCAGTATACACCTTCCGGTGCCTCGGAAATCTACAAAATAGCTCTAGCAACATGTTCTGGAAGACAAGGGGACAGGTGTCTCCCTTCCTGAGATCCGAGAGGTTAAAAAGTATATTAGGCTGTTGGAGAAGCCAGGGTGGACATTCTGGTGGGCGCACAACGCTAATTGCGTCGAGCTCCACCTCCATGTCCTCCAGATGGCCCAATTCAGCGTATCACATAAAGCCTGAATGTGGCCTACGTGTACACCAAGACACCTTATAGCTCCATTTATGTTACACGCTATACCATGTATAGTGCTCACATTTTCGAAGTCATCTGCAATATACAAAGCTACAGTTTTATCTAAGTTTAAGGTCAAACCTGCAACACTTTTACATTCCTTTAATAGTTTAGTGACGAGTGAAACTTGGTCAGTATTGCGCAGAAATAAAATCGTGTCATCTGCATATTGTGCAAGTTTAATCCGTTTCATTTCACCATTCATAGATATTGATAAACCACGTAGTTCTTGTTTTATATGTTCAGCAAGGACGTCTGTAGCTATTATAAACAACAAGGCGGATATTGGACAGCCCTGTCGTATTCCTCTAGACAGCGAAATTTCCTCAGATAACCAATGATTATTTTTGCAAATTATTTTAGAATCTACATAAAGTGTTTTCACACATGTGATAAACGTTGGGCCAAATTTATACTTGTTTAATGTTCGCCATATAAATTGCTATTCTATACTGTCAAATTCCTTTTCAAAGTCCCAAAAATAATAATAATTCGGTTTTTTTTTATTAACAGACTTTACATACGCAATTACATCTTGTACTAATCGAATATTCTGACATATGGAGCGTCCATGACCATAACCTGTTTGGCTATCGTTAATTATATTAGGTAATATGGGTTTAATTATGTTTGCAAGTATATGAGCTAGTATTTTGTAATCAGTAGTAGACAAGCTTATAGGAATGTAGTTTCTCAAAAGATACCTATCCCCCTTTTTGAATATCAAAGATAGCACTGACTGCTTTTGAGATTCACAAGGCACGCCTTCACTTATTGATTCGTTACATACATCTACCGAAAATTCGCCGGACAACGGGAAAAATACTTATAGAACTCTCCGGGCAAGCCATCTATACCAGGCGATTTATTATGTTTTAATGATTTAACAACATCCCAACATGCGACGCACGTCACCATTCCCTCACAGCTGTTTTGTTCTTCCGCATTAAGGCTGCGTTTGTATATTTATTTTGTTAAGATATGATTCGATTTGATGCGTAGTTGGATTTGATGATGTGTATATTTTTTTGGACGTATTAAGAGGGCCCCCTCTTAATATGCCTCTGATACCCTTGATCATCTGATGAAAGGTTGCGCTGTCTGTCCGGCATAAAGGCTCTACTCGCCATTATAGCTAAGAACGAATCCATAGGGTTTTCCCCGGTATACAGTATGATTAAAAATGATCACTGGCAAAGATCAGAAGTTTTTAATCCTGTAACTGTGTTTTTCTTTTGTAACCCTTTTCTTGCTGGGACCGTACACATTTTTTTCCAAACAAGTTTAGTAACATTTTTCGCCATTTGAAGCTGGATTGTGTTAGCAATTCTAGTTTCGAATGAATGAAAAAATAGAAACAAACATTTCAGCAGTACATAGTTTAATATAGAATGCATTCAAACAATAACACCACCTATGATAACATAACATTAGTATATATAGTCAACGGTAGATCTATCACTAATAGTTTACTTACTGTAATATACTTAAATGTGACGGGTATAAATTTTCGCGCAACTTTGCGATCTTTTGAATTCTCGCAAAAATATTTTTTGAAGTTAATTTTTTGGCGGCCTGGAGACATTTAATTGTTATCTCGCCAAAACGACTGTCGTCACCCCTCCCGACTATAGTAATCACTATGACGCAACGGTACGGTCACCAATTAACTGGAGGGGGATGACGGACCATTGAGGCTAATCCCCCTTGGAAGGCGCGGCTCATTAACCCTATCAATCCAACAGGCTATTATTTAATTCAATATTAACCTGCTGCTGATTAAGTACATGTGTCGTTTCAGTGTATTATGAAGAGTTGTGTACAAGCAGATTTAAAATAAAATGGGAATAAAATAAAAATATATTACTATCAATAATATTTATGTTATTTTTTTTCTCACAATAAAAATATATTTGACATGTTGTCATTCAGTCATTTTAATATCAATCCTAGGACTTAAACTTTCACAAGCTAGCTTGACAATCACACGATTAGATTACATAACTACGGTCTGCTGCACATCAGCAATCACACCCTTTAGAACCCAGTCCAAAAGTTCACGAAATACTAAAGTGGTGAACAATATTTGACGGGAACATGAATTCGAACTCACAGTCCTTGCATGAACTGCGCAATAAAAAAAACATCTCATATATTTGATGTTACTTAATTAACTCTGGTCCTGCTAGGCCCGTATATATATATATATATATATATATATATATATATATATATATATATATATATATATATATATATTATATATATATATATATATATATATATATATATATATATATATACAGTTTAACCCTTGTCCTGCTAGGTCCGTATTTATAAGGTTTAACTCTTGTCCTGCTATGCCCATATATATACAGCTTCAAAGAAGTTTTAGATCAATATAAATAGCACTGAATTTGATAAAATAGTTTTTGGTAGATGCTTAGTACGTTCAATATTTCAATATTGGCGATGTCTAATTTTTGGAAAGTTTGCAGCTGGAAATTTCTTTAGAGATTCCAGTTAAAAAAATATTGAATTAAAAATAGAGACAAACAATTGAACAGGATAAGGGCTAAACTACAGTTGTCAGAGTCTGCTCTTGATAAAAGTGTACATTATTTTTCAATAAGAATGTGCATTTTATAATGTCGGTATTTATTTTTGGGAATGGGGTCAACCTTGCAAAAATACTCCGAACAAGGTCATTGATAATTCTGGTACGAGGAGATGTGTACAATGAAATTTGAATGATAATTGAATGATACCAAACGGACATTATTGAGCATTTTTAGTAATTCAGGATGGAGTCTAAGATGGCATAATATAGTCCTACATTGGTAATGGTGTAAATTGGTTGATGTTAGCCCAAGTACTTTTGTAATAGAATATGCAAAACTCGTTAGTGCAAAACTCATTGCCTCGAGTCGCATGTAAGACATCTAAGTTCTGCCATATAACACATGTTCTCCATTCGTTGCATTGGCTCAAAATCAAATACAGAATTGTTTTCAAAATAAATACTTTGGTATATAAAACACCCCATACTAATCAGCCTGTCTACCTTCGAGAATTATTGTCATTGTCAGAAAAACAAAAAACCCGTGCCTCAGGAACTAGAAAGCTTATTCGACCTTGCTCTCCCAAGACCAAGTCTGGTTCTCGTGCTTCCTATGTTGTTGCTCCATACCTCTGGAATTCCCTTCCTGCTGAAGTACGTACAGCTGAGACGTATTCCATCTTCCACAAAACAATAAAGACACACTTCTTTGCATCTTGTTTTCCACCCTAATAGTCTGATCTCATGTTGCTCTTACTTTGATGAATTTGACTGACCATGGACACGATTCTTAAAAAGTATTTTGTTGGAGACGCATATCAGCTTGTGATACAGGGATTTAGGAGCATTAGAAGTTTTATATATCTCTCTCTCTATCTATCTATCTATCTGTATATCTATCTATTATAACCTATGTGTTGGTCAGTGAGTCCCACGTTTCCAGCTATGCTTCAGGTGTGAAACAGATGTTATAGTACACTTCATAGTATACTTGATATGGTATTACAATAAAGCACTATGCATTTTATAATAATCGATTACATAGATCAGTATAAACAATATCATAAATTATGCAAATTAGCATCCCCAACCGAACTTCTTTTTAGCTGTTTTTACTCGTTTAAAAAACGTATCAGAATGTAAGTGCTGTCAACCAATGCAACTACCACGCCTTTGCTGTAATGAAACTTAACAAATATACAAATTATTTGTAGCTGTCTAGAAATGATTTTAAACCATCCACCTATCCACTAGTAAATAAACAGTAAAGCTATCCCATAAACCAATCGTTTCGGGTTGTAAAATTAGGTGGGCATAATTAACGTGGCAAATAATAATTATTGCCACCAAACGTATTTTAGAAATAAATCAAATTAACTATCAGATACAATGTAATATAATTTTACCTTTTTACAAAGAAATGATTAAAGAAACGAATTTTGGAAATGTTGTCTTTTTTAATTTTTTTTGTGTTGTTTTCATGTTTCCAAAAAAAAATTAAATTGGGTATCCATTCATTCATTCATTCATTCATTCATTCATTCATTTATTCATTTAATTCATTCTTTCGTTATACATTCATGATGGAAAAACATCATTATTCGCCGATGATTCTACAATTACTGTCCGTGGCAAAGAAATTAAATTAGTCAGAGATTATTTATCTGATGAAGCAAAACGCACACATAAATGGTGGTATGAAAACGGCATGGCTTTAAGTTTTGAAAAAAGTAAAGCTATGTTAACTCTATCAAATGCCAAAGAGTCACGTTTAATAGAAAATGAAACAGACCTTAACATAATTATTGATGGAACACAAATAAAAAACACTGCACACGAAAAACTGCTAGGTGTGATAATTGATAAAAAATTAACGTGACATAGCCAGGTGAAAAAGGTCAAACAAACAATTGCTTTCGAGCTGTCCATTATTCAGAAAAATAAAACAATATTTACCCACACAAACACGTATTTCGTACTACAACTACTACATTAAACCTCACCTAGAATATTGTTGCACCATATGGTGACTATGCATTAATATGCATTAATATGCATTAATAACGCTACAAAAACAAGCTGCACGCCTTATGTTAGATGCCGATAAGTATTCTCCATCTAGTCCTTTATTTGATCAACTTAAATGGGAAACTTTTGACAAAATTGTTTAGGAAAAACAAGTCATAATGGTATTTGAAGCTCTAAGTAACCTTACCCCTACCTATATAACTAATTAATTCAAACCCACATGTACAAATTCAAATCATTCCTTGAGATCCAAAACAAGTAATAAACTTCATGTACCAGCAGCTCATCACAAGAGCCTGAGGTTTAATGGTCCAAAATTACGGAATTCTACATTTGATCAAGCTCGTAATAGAACAACATTGAAAGAATACATACCCGAATATAGAAATAAGAATAGCTAGATTATTATTGTACATGCAATTTTAATAAATCTGTTTGCAATACGACTAGTATACACGCTGTCCGCAATTTTGTTATAATTGTAATCGCTTTGTTTGTATGTTTATATATCATATTTATCTTGTATATATGTATATACATACTTTATATTCCTGCATGTTTGTATGTCACATCAATGGTCACATATATATTGTATATATGTGTATATAAACATCTAATTATCTTAAATATCTGCTTAATTATCTACATTTAATATTTTCTTAGTCGTGTTTATATTTTTGCTTTTTTTGCTACTTTTGTTTTTAAACTAGAATATATATTTTTTCGCATCATACTATATAGTATAATTATGTTTCCAATATCGATATAAGTTTATTGTATGTTCGTATGTGAGGGCCCCACAGCGGATGAGCTATACTCAGTGGGTTAGTAGATATGTATGTTATTTTATGCAATTCGTAATATCTTGTTTTACTGATTTTGTATATTATTGTATGCCTATATATGTACCCTCGTTAAATAAAGACTTTATTATTATTATTATTATTATTATTATTATTATTATTATTATTATTATTATTATTTTTATTATTATTATCATCATCATCATCATCATCATCATCATCATCATCATCATCATCATCATCATCATCATCATCATCATCATCATCATCATCATCATCATCATCATCATCATCATCATCATCATCATCATCATCATCATCATCATCATCATCATCATCATCATCATCATCATCATCATCATCATCATCATCATCATCATTATTATTATTATTATTATTATTATTTTAATTAGATCCAATTAGATCCAATTAGCTCACTATTCATTCATTGATTCATTCATTCATTGATTCATTCATTTATTCATTCATTCATTCATTCATTCATTCAATCAATTCATTCAACTTTTTTTTTTGAAATATAATAGTTTGTCAATTTCAGTTCCATTTAATTGTTTTATTGTTTTGCACCACAACGCATTTCTGAAATTCATTGTCATTTTGCAGTTTTGAGACATAACATTTTGTCAACTTCAATGTCATTTTATTGTTTTGAATCAAACCATTTTGTCAAATTCATTGTCATTTATAATTTTAGGATCAAAACATTTTGTCAAATTCATTGTCATTTTTTATTTTTAAATCATAACATTTTGTCAAATTCAATGTCATTTTATTGTTTTAAATCATAACATTTTGTCAAATTCAATGTCTTTTTATTGTTTTGAAACATTCTGGACGTTGACCCAGTGTTGGTTAACCCTTTGGGCCCTCACGATCCATTGTAGCATCATTTTACATCCCTGAAAACATACCTTATTTTCCAACAAACAGGAGTTTTAGAACGAAAATTTCCATGAAACTGTTTTGCCAATACATGGTAATTTTCTTAAATTTTTAAACCACATCAAATCATCCTCATTCACTACAAGTCGAGAATTGCGACAGCAATTCGCGGCTTGTAGTGGATGAAGACAATTTTAAATTAAGGCCTGAAAGGGTTAACCCTTAACCTTTAACCCTTAACCCTTACAACGGTGGGTGGCTGGGGCCAGATTAATACGAGTTTTTCTCGTATTTTTGGATTTTTTTTAACTTGACAAGACCCCTTAATGAAATGAAGAAAATGATGACATCGCGAAGTAGTCATTGTTGTCAACGTCTTGTGTTTGCTGTGTTCCGATTATTATCCTAATTTACAGATATTGGAAACAAGACGCAAGTTGACAGTAATTTAAATGTTACCCTTCTAATTTACAGATAATGGACTTAAGATGAAGGTTGTCGGTGTTTTAACTGCTGACCCTCCTAGTAGCCAGCCAGGCGACCGATGCAGAACTAGATCTAAAGGCATATACCGCTCAAATTTCCCCAGGACTCCCATCGTGCAGCTTGTTGCAGGTTCAAAGGATGTTATTGTGAAACTGTCTTCGACGAAAAGAAACAGGTTTACCTACGAGATGTGCAAAAGAAGAGCCTCTGCAAATTGGGCTACTGTGAAAATTTATTACAGAGTGACATGTGAGTTCTTACCATTCACCTCTAACAGGTTCATTTGCAGACATTCCATACTCGCCAACCCCAACGATTCTAGTTAGCAGAGGCCACCCTGCACGGGTTAGCAAGCATTCTGTATCTGAGTCGTAAGATAGAGTGCCGGCGGCGGCACACAATCTTTTTAACCCCTATTATTACCCTGGACATACATTTTAATCAGGTTTATCTTACTTAGTGACCTTTTATGCATCCACTAAGCTGATTTTGAAACATTATATCAGTTATTTATCATGTTAAAGTAATCTTAAAACATCTCTTAAAAAATGTCACTGGGACCGACTTTAAACGTCAGATGTTAGATTCTGATGTGTAAAGCTGGTTCCTGAAAGAGTTAATATGAAAACACAACAATAGAGAAAAGTGTAATATTCTCCCCAAAAACCGCATGTCTAATTACTAGATATGTTTTACTCGGTCAAAATCACCTGGTGGTTTTTTTGATATCATAAACAATAGCTCTGGCATGGGCTCAAACATGTTAAAGTGAATGCAGATGGCTCTGGCACACTGTGGAAAACAGTGGCACTTAGCTATTTAGTTGAGAGGTTAGCAGTTACTACTGTATGTCTTTTCATAGCAGAAAAAGTAATTGGGGGGCCACTATACGATTACTAGGGGGGGGGGGGGGGCTGCAGTTTTTGAACTGGACAATTTTTTATTTCAAAATTTGCAATTTTCATCTCACACTCTGTCTCAAGCAAATTATTTATTTCACTTTAATTTTTTAAAATCTGTCGTCTGCTGGGCTGGAAGTCTCCCTTCACCTTTGACCCTGCATTTTCATTTTGACAGTGAACGAAATGCATGACCTTGTTATTGGCGTCGGCAACAGTTTCAACACAGATGTGAGTCACTTCAGCCCCGAATCGTTCTCTCGCTGCGCTCACTTCCAAGGTGACATTCCTAGTATTCCGTCTACTTCGAGTATCCCGTGCGAGGAGGTACATAGCGGCCGCTACCTCTCCATCCACATACCTGATGACGGCCTTCTGGGAGGCACAGATACTTATCTGGACACGCTCAGTCTCTGTGAAGTTCAAGTCTTCGGTGCCCCAGGTATTTCCATTTATATTGACCCTTTAAGCGCCAAACACGGCTATGATCATTTTTAATATGTTGTATCAGCGAGTTACATCACAGTTATTGGGATGAAAATGGGTGTTCAAACATCAAGATACAACTGTTTGGCTTCAAGTTAAAAACAAATACATGTTTTTCACCCCTTTGAGGTTGTGGATCGCGGTAGCGAAACATAATTTCAAGAAGGTGAAAATTAAAATAAGATAACTCAGCGTGTAAAGGGTTAATGTGTACTTAATCAGAGGCAGATCCAAAGGATTTTCAATCGTTTGCTGGAATGCAGTCAAACTGTATTTGTGCATTTCTTACACTTGTCTAGTAGCATATTTTATGTGTGTGTTATATACACATGCTTTGTAGCATATTTTACTATATGTGTGCATTCTCTAACTTTTGCTGCATGTGTGTAATCTGTACACTTGTCTAGTAGCGTATTTTCCTCTACATGTGCATTTTATGCACTTGTCTAGTGGCATATTGTACTGTATGTGTGCATTCTAGACGTTTGTTTAGCAGCGTATTTTACTATATGTGCTCATTCTATACACTTGTATAGTAGCGTATTTTACTGTATGTGTTCATTCTATAAACTTGTATAGTAGCGTATTTTACTGTATGTGCTCATTCATTACACATTTCCAGTAGCAAAAAATCACATTATGTTTGCATACTATACACTTGTCTAGGAGCATATAATTATTACTCCATCTCTGCATTTTAAACACTTGTCTACGTTTGCTGTATGTGTGCATTCTATACACTTGCCTAGCAGTGTATTGTACTGTATATCTGCATTCTATACACTTTTTTAGTAGTGTATGTATGTATTCTAGACACTTGTCTAGTAGTGTATTTTACTGAATGTGTGCGTTCTATACACTTGTCTTGTAGTGTGTTTCACTGTATGTGCGCGTTCTATGCGTCTAGTATCACATTTTCCTGTATGTGTTCATTCTACACACTCATCTAGCGCCGTATTTTAACGTATGTGTGCATTCTATGCAATTGTATAGTAGTGTATTTTCCTGTATTTACTCATTCTATGCATTTGTCTAGTAGCGTATTTCACTGTATGTGTTCTTTTTATACGCTTGTCTTGTAGTGTGTTTTACTGTATGTGTGCGTTCTATACATTTGTCCAGTATCGCATTTTCCTGTATGTGCTCATTCTACATCTAGCGCCGTATTTTACTGTATGTGTGCCTTCTATGCAATTGTATAGTAGTGTATTTTCCTGTATGTACTCATTCTATACACCTGTCTAGCAGCGTATTTTACTGTATGTGTGCTTTCTATACACTTGTCTAGTAGTGTATTTTACTAAATGTGTGCGTTCTATACGCTTGTCTTGTAGTGTGTTTAACTGTATGTGTGCGTTCCATACACTTGTCTAGTATCACATTTTCCGGTATGTACACTTGTCTAGTAGTGTATTTTTCAGTATGTGCTCATTCTATACACTTGTCTAGTAACGTATTTCACTGTATGTGTTCTTTCTATACACTTGTCTAGTAGCACATTTTTAATGTATGTGTGCGTTCTCTACACTTGTCTAGTATCGCATTTTCCTGTATGTGCTCATTTTACGCACTTATCTAGCTGCGTATTTTACTTTATGTGTGCATTCTATAGAATTGTCTAGTACGTATTTTCCTGTATGTGTGCAGCGCATTTTACTGTATGTGCTCATTCTATGCATTTGTCTAGTAGTGTATTTTACTGTATGTGTGCGTTCCATACACTTGTCTAGTATCACATTTTACTGTGTGTGTGTGCATTATATGCACTTGTCTAGTAGCGTATTTTACTGTATGTGATCATTCTACGCACTTGTCTAGTGGCCTATTTTACTGTATTTGTGCATTCCATACACTTGTCTAGTGGCATATTTTATTGTACCTCTATCTGGCTACGCCCCTGGTAACGTACTCCTCCTTCTGTACCCGCCCTGGTATTGTGCTTCCCCGTTTTTGTTGCTATTTTGGACGGCTCCATTTGTATTTCGCTACAGTGTCTCACAAATTTATATGGGTGAAAGGTACAATTTTATTCAAAACATATTCCAATCTACGGACTGACTTGCAGACACAAATCACCATTCACCACGTTTTCTCAGAGCGATTATTGTACAGCCCAACCACCTCGGATTATGTAATTGAAATTTTCCCCAGCCTTTTTTCAGACTGCTAATATACAAATTCGGTCAGCTTTGTATTGAATTTGACTTCATCACAGCTTATACTATATTCTAATTATCAGTTCATTTTTACAGTGTGTCGTCTCGGCTCTATTTGTGACACGGATGACTGGTGTCAAAGAGAAGACAGTAACCTGATATGTGATGATAACAATGTTTGCTCTTGCATGGATGGCTTCGCTGTATCGCCAGACTCTAAATCTACTGTTTGTACAGCAGGTGAGGATTTCATGTATTTTGTATTTTCCTGTGTTGAAAGCTATAGTATATCTGAAAATTATGATGTTCCTATGGATATATGGATCGCTAGGCCTATGTCATTTAATAAACTTTTTATTTCAGGTGATGTTTTTTCTGAGAAAAAAGAAGTTAAATAAGTGCATTAAACACCACCTGCACTGGATTTTTTAAAATAAAATTGAACTGTTTTATTGCAGATTTTTTGGAAATAAAATTAATTTTTATTTTCCAAAAAAAGTCCGGCTCATTGATTTAGTAAGTTTTGTATCTTGGTCTTTCTGGCGCTGGTATATAACGGTTCTATTTTTGGACGTTCCATGTTATTGTTTGTGTGTACGCTCTGCTGAAATTCGTGGCAAGGAAATAGGTGGGACTGGCTTAGCAGCAGTACGAAGCCTACACGTGTCTTGAATATGACTGAGCCTGTTTTGCATACATGCTTGGTTCAGACACATATGGCCGGTGCTGGTGTCAAACGCCACAGCGTGTTGGCTGATCAGTATATTTTATGACCAGTATTTCAATGATATAGTCATGGTGATTCCATGGAATGCCATTGGCTGCTGAGATTTGTAAGACAGCTTTGATATTGCATGAAATGAGACACAGTTAACACCGAGTCACATGACATAGATATGAAAATGAAATAAAACGTCATGTAATCAGTCTTGACTTGACTTGCATCAGTCCTGCCTCGGAAAATGTCAGTATCATTCCTTCTTGTTAGATTTTTGGAGCTTAGGATATTGGGATTTTTACTGATAATCGAAAGAGAATAGGACCATTTCCGAGTCTTGATATCTCCTCCTGTTTTCTGTATTTTTGTTTTGTTCACAGTCGGAATGTGGAAATCGCCATGTAATCAAGACAGTGACTGTTTAGAAGACAGTCACATGTGGTGTTATGAGGTACCCGATGGAGGTATTTGTAGGTGCCAGCCAGGATTCAGTTACAACGCAATTATTAAAATTTGCGAGCCAGGTATTACTACTAATACCTACATGAAAAGTTTCACATACTTAATAACGATTGAAGATTCCTTTACTTATTTAAAAGATAAAGTTGATACATTATAATATATAATCATTATTACAATTTTCAATTTAAAAATCGCAACAGTATCAGAATATGTGTATTGTCCTGTTCAACAAATAATTTTATTGCAAAATAAATATAATTTTAAACTAGATTCAATATTAAATAATATATATCATATCTGAAAATTATGATGCTCCTATATATGGATATCTTGACCTTTAATAAAAATTTTATTTCAGCTAATATTTTTGCTGAGAAGGGAGAAGTTGAATAAGTGACTTAAACCTTGAAAAAAATATAAACAAATATATTGTATTAAATTATCTAATCAATATCATGACAACAACCACTCTCTCATCTGTATTTTTCGTTTTGTAGAAGGAATAGTTGGGTCGTTCTGTTTCTATGACGAGAATTGTACTGAGGCTGATATTGGATCTGAATGTCTGGATAATAACTGCAAATGCAAATTAGGATATTTCTTCTCTGAACTCGCATCAGTGTGTCTGTCTAGTGAGTTCATTTTGTTCCATACCAATAACATATTGACGTGTTATCTTGGCACTGCTGTGCTTCGGTGCATATTACTGATATGTGGTAGTTCTCCGTGGTATTTAAATTAGTTATTTTATTGTTTATGAACTAAACACCGACAGGGTAGAAAAACATTATTATTAATATGACCGAGAGCATGATTTTCATAACATAACAAGGTCATTCTCTGTAAGGAAAATTGTATGCTTTCCTCAAATAACTGTTATTGGAAATGAGCCAAGTGTTTAAACATCAACATTTGCAAAGTAAACAAATATGACTAATTTTTACCCACTGGAAGTTGAGGGTCGCGGCAGCGAGACACAACTTCAAGTGAGGGAATTCAAATTAGATAACTCAGTGGATAAGAGGTAGGTTCATATATGTTGTTTCCTGTGTACTTCTTATCAAACAATACATTGGAAGCTGTGTACTACCTACAGGATAGATTATATTTTATGTACTCTATGTTATATTCTATTTTATCAGATGGTATATTAGGCTTGCCGTGCAGTAACACAGGCTAGATTATATTTTCTGTATCCTATGTTATTTTCTGTTCTACCAGATGGTACATTAGGCCTGCACTGCAGTAACACAGACTAGATTAAATGTTCTGTCCTATCCTATGTTATTTTCTGACCTACCAGATGGTATGTTAAGCCTGCCGTGCAGTAATACTGTATCCTATGTTATTTTCTGATTTACCAGATGGTACATTAGGCCTGCCATGCAGTAACACAGGCTAGATTATATTTTCTGTATCCTATTTTATTTTCTGTTTTACCAGATGGTACATTAGGCCTGCCCTGCAGTGGGGAGACATTAGAGGAGGATTGTATGGATATCAACATGGAGTGTGACATGGGTTTATGTGAATGTCAACCCGACTTTACATTTAACTACTTACAGCAGAGGTGTGAACCAGGTATGTGACATTACCAGGGTTATTCATCGTGATTAATTGAATTCGGTGTGATGAGTTTAATACAGAATGATAAGTTTTAGCACAGGATGATACATTCTAACACACAATGGTAAATTTTACCACCGGGTTTTAACACGGGATAATAAGTTTTAGCTCGGAATGATTTGTTTAAACAAAAGGAGATAACCTTTAACTCTTGGTGATAAATGTTGGCATGCGGTGATAATTTTACACGATATGATAGGTTTTTACAGGAAGAGTACATTTGAACAAGGAGTGATATTTTTTAACACGGGATGATTAGTTTTAACACAGGATGATAAGTTTTAACATGGTATGAAAAGTTTTTACACGGAATGATAAGTTTTAACACGGGATGATAAGTTTCAACACAGGATTATAAGTTTTATCACGGTGTTATAAGTTTTAACACAGGATGAGTCACAAATAATGACAACTTAGTTATACTTGGTTTTAATACTTGTTGTTTGCACACCAAATACCAGCTTTTAGAGGTGAAAACATCATATATATTTAGTAGGACCATATTCCCATCGTATCGCCCGTTAAAATTATGGATTGGCCCCTTACTATATAGTTAGGCCGTATCACTTATGAAATATTAACTGAACGACACTGACCCAACATTATACCAGCATTGTTTCAACCTATCATTTTTACTGGATGACCTAGTTTTCACATAGCCATAACATTGCCACTTTTATTTTACTCCTCCGGCCCTGGTGGGTGGTCGTTTATAAGTGTTTGTAATCGCTTCAACTTTATGTTGGCCCTTCCACACTTGGTGGATAAAGCAACGGACAATATTGGACAACACCACCGTAGATACACAGGATCTATAGTACGGAGGAATAACGAACACATTCAGGACATATACAGGACAAAACGTATTTCTGATGGACCTAACAAACATCACTGGACAACTCCACCGTAGATCTACAATATCTAATACGGGAGAATAACGAACGTATTCAGGGCTAAAGAAATTACTTACGGACCTTACAGACATCACTGGACAACTCCACATCTGCAAGATCTAATACGGAGGAATAACGTACACATTCAGGACATATACAGGACAAATCAAATGTCTGAAGGACGTAGCAAACATTACTGGACAACGCCACCGTATATCCACAGGAACTAATACTGAAGAATAACAAAAACATCCAGGACATATACAGGACTAAACGAGCTACTGACGGACCTAACGAACATCACTGGACAACTCCACGGTACATCTACAAGATCTAATACGGGATAATAAAGAACGCATTCAGGACATATTTATGACAAAACGAGTGTCTGACGGCCATAATGAATAAGCCCTATCACCGGACAACGCCACCGTACATCTACACGATCTAATACGGGATAATAAGAAGCACATTCAGGACATAATTATACAGGACATAACGAATTACTGACGGACATACTGAATATAAAACGAACAGCGATGTTCATTGCTCATTCCAATTTGGAGAGAGCCATAATGCATTGGCTTAGGTTCTGCATTTTTATCTAAATGTGCACTAACCTGATATTAAGATCAATTCCGATGTATGGTGACCTTAGATCCTAGATCCGACCACGTAATAGGTTTGTGAAGTGGATTGTAGTCTCAAATTTAATATAATATATAGTTCCCTTAGATCCCACATAGTAATAGGTTTGGTCGGTAGATTACAGTCCTAACTTTACTATAACATTTTATTAAACTCTTTCTTATAGATCCGACCATGGGAGAGGCTTGTTTGATGGATTCAGACTGTAATCAGCATCACTCAGAATGCTCTGGAGTGTGCAGCTGTGTTGATGGTTACGAGTATGATCAGTTCGCCTTGGAGTGCTATCCTGGTGAGTGATTCACAAAATATAATCGTTGTCACTTTCTCAGGTGAACATGCCTTTCTTCGCTAAACGAATGTGTCATTTGATGAGCTCCCAATTAAAAAGACTTAGCGCAATGAGGTTGCTTATGACATAGGAAACGACATGGTTATTATTTTATCCAACAGATATTTGAATTGTGGGCAACATGTGTTAAAAAAATGTGTAACGCCGCGTTATAATTAAAATCCGTGGTGGACATAGCATTCTGATAATTAGCATGGTGCTCTATATCGTTTTATCTGCGATAACGCGTCTTATATACTGATATGAAAAGCCATAAGGTATTAACTGTTCACTTGAACAGCTTAATACATTTGGTTTTGCATGGCAGTATACTGATTATCGGTTTTGCTGGCCATATATCACGTTTAGATCACTCTGTGGGCCATTAGTTTATTCGACCAACAGATGTTGACTTTAACATACAGCAAAGGCAAACAGCAGTAACTGCTTACTTTTCACGACTGAATTTATTTTCTTCTTTGCACGTATTTATAGTGTACAAGCAGACTAGTTGTGTTGGTACCCTATTTACCAATGTTTTATTCTAAGCACTGTAGTGTCTTCTGTAGGGCGGATGCCCTGGTGCAGTCGTTAAAGCCAACTGCTTGTAAAATCGCCTCCCGCTCTGGCATTTAAGTTTAAAAGAAACAAAATTTTCTTCCTCGCTCACTAGTAAAGATTCAGTATAGTGGGGAGGCTCCGTGACCGAGAGGTAACGTGCTCAGTCTCAGAGAGCTAAGGCCCAGAACTTTGCATCTTGCGTCTGGAAGGCAGTGGCATCTCATTCATCTCAACATCATCTAAAGTAGTCTGAGACCCTATTCATTGATGCTTAATGTTTCCAATTTAATCTTGTTTTTTTTTCAATCGGCTTACAGGGATCATTGTTAGCTTAATGGTTCCAATCTTGTATTTCAGTCGGCTTGCAGGGATCATATTGTTTGCTTAATGGTTCCAATCTTGTATTTCAATCGGCTTACAGGGATCATTGTTAGCTTAATGGTTCCAATCTTGTATTTCAGTCGGCTTGCAGGGATCATATTGTTAGCTTAATGGTTCCAATCTTGTATTTCAGTCGGCTTACAGGGAATATATTGTCAGCTTAATGGTTCCAATCTTGTATTTCAGTAGGCTTGCACGTATCATATTGTTAGCCTAATGGTTTCAATCTTGTATTTCAGTCGGCTTACAGGGAATATATTGTCAGTTTAATGATTCCAATAATGTATTTCAGTCGGCTTGCAGGGATCATATTGTTAGCTTAATGGTTCCAATCTTGTATTTTAATCGGCTTACAGGGAATATATTGTCAGCTTAATGGTTCCAATGTATTTCAGTAGGCTTGCACGTATCATATTGTTAGCCTGAACGTTCAAATCTTGTATTTCCGTCGGCTTGCATGAATCATATTGTTAGTTTAAACGTTCAAATCTTGTATTTCAGTCGGCTTGCATGAATCAATATTGTTAGCTTAAACGTTCAAATTTGGTATTCCAGTCGGCTTGCATGAATCATATTGTAAGCTTAATGGTTCCAATCTTGTATTTCAGTCGGCTTGCATGGATCACATTGCACACCTAGTTTGGAAACAACTACGAGTGGATTCAAGGTTGTAACAGACTCGTATATACCAGAGATACCGAAGGTTACAACTGTGAAGGTAACATAAAATAAATTGGTACCTGACCCTCGATGGCTTATTAGTCACAGATAATGCATTAAGCCGGAATTGAGCATTAGATTCTGCTATGCGACTCAATTGTCATAACAATAATTTAGTAGCCTATGCTGAGCAGGTAAAAATGTACGTGCTCATTTTTACAAGTCATACACTATAAATAATTCTAACTGTTATCTTTGCTTAAAGGTATAGTCAACTGTGAAAATATGCTGGACATAGGCTCCCAGAATGCAATAGTGCTTGTGCGTAGGCCTAGGCCCTACTCCATAATAATACTAAATATGTGTTTCATATCCAGCGTCGCATTAAGAGCAAGTTCCCAAATCATAGAAAGTCCATATATACTTGAGCGAAATCTATGAGTTAATAATTTGACCAAAGCTCGTAGCTGTGCATTGTGTTTGTAAACTAACTGACTATGTGACTGCGGGGATCTCAAAACAGTTGACCCCCGCGCCTTCATTGACAGAATGACTTTTCCTCAAACATTGTATACTACCCCAATGCTGGTTTAATGTTGGGCCAGGGTCGAAAATGTTGGTTTAACATGTAACATCAGCATCTTGTATAACACTGATAACAGCCAGGTCTAATAACATTAGTATCTTGTATAAACTGATAACAACCGGGCTCATATAACCTTAGTATCATGTATAACACAGATAACAAATACAACATGTTTTAAATATTAACAATTTCAATTTAATAAGGTTCAGGTGGCTGTTTTGGTTTAAACTCCAAACATATTTTGCAATTTCCGATTCTTTATTTAATGTATTATTAACCTTCAGGTTATCAGGAATCATTATGTTTTTTCCTTTAAGGATCAATCCATCGGCGATAGTTAATTCATCTCTGTAATTCCAAAATATTAATGGATCTGGATGGCATTTCTTTCTTTCTTCTGGCCATCCAGACTTTATTATTTCTCTTAGCCTCGAAATCAAGCAATCTTTTGTGGATTCTTCCCTAATCTCTGCTTGTTTTCTGTCTGTTACTGATAATGATGCCAACATATTTTCTGCATAGACTATTGTGTGAGTGAATGAGCAACTTAGTTAATACTCATTTGATGCACTGTCCATGTCAATTGAGCTTCTGCTTAGTCGTCTGCTATAACCATGTTCTTTCCAGGAATATGGATTAATTTTATGTCGTAGCTTTGTAGCTTTGAATTCATTCTTTTAATGCTTGCTGGATAAACTATTCAATGACTTGCTAAATATTGTGATAAGAGGTTTATGATCAGTTTCGATCAATATTGCCTGCCCAAAAATATATTGATGAAATTTTGTACAGGCAAACGTAATTCCCAATGTTTTCAATGCAATAGTTGTATATCTGGTTTCAGCCTTATTAAGACCTGAGCTGTATATGCCACCGCTAGCCATTGAGATCCATGTTTTTGTTGCAATATTGCACCTAAGCCCTTCCTACTTGCGTCAGATGACAATTTTATAGGCAAAGTTGGATCATAGAACTGCAATACTGGTTGATTAGTTACAGTGTCTTTGAAATTTTCAAATTCTTTATCCGTATTTTCTGTCCAATTGACCATGACATCATTTTTCAGTAACTGTCTCATTTGATGAGTCTTCTGAGACAAATCTCGCACAAATCTCCCCAGATATTTTATCATCCAAGGAATCTTTGTAAATCTTCTTTACTTTCTGGTCTTAAAAATTATTTGATTGCCGAGACTTTAGCAGGGTCAAGTTTAATACCATCTTTACTAATGACATCTCTGATTAATCCTAATTCTGTAACTCCAACGATACATCTACCATGATTGAGTCCAAGATTTGCTTCGCGGCAGCTGCATTAGACAGCTATCATGTTCTTCTTTGTTGCGTCCACTAGCAACCAGTCAACGATGGAGCTATCTACACCCTCCATGTGAGAAAAGATATTACAAATTGTTCTATGGTAAATTTCTGGGGCACTGGTTACACCAAATGGTAGTCCTAAATAACGAAAACGAGCAAAAGGCGTTATGAATGTGCATACATTTTTTCATCAAAACGTAGTTGTCAAAACATTTTGTTGAATCCAATTTGCTGCACATCTTTGCTCCTGCAAATCTTGACATTATATCTTCGTGTGTAGGCAGTATAAAATGTTCTCTTTTTATAGTTTTGTTTAGATCGAGACAAATTCTCAATTTTCCATAAGTTACTACATGCATTGCATGTACCCAATATGTAGGCGCCTCAACTGGAGTAATTATACCATCATCATTTTTTGGCGACTTTCTTTTATTTTTTCTTAAATTTTGAATGGTACAACACTACATGGCTCAACTACTGGTTCTGCATCAGGTCGTAATTTGATTTTAACCTCTTCAGGTAAACATCTAAGAGAGTCGAATAAATTTTCTGTCATTTTTGTTTCATGTTGATCTTTGGCCACACTCACTGGATTATCATTTATTTGGTGTATTCCTTTTTTTCGCTACTGACTCATCATGTACTCTTTTGAACTGTACAGAATATTTCTTATTTCTCAGCGAAACCTCAGACCTTTAGAGTTTGAATTTCGAGTCCTGTGTCTGGAGGGCAGTGTCATCTCACTCATCTCACCATCCTCAGGAAGTTCGCCTAGCCCAATTTAGCCTGTATTTGCACACCGTGGCCTAAAGCTTGACTCAGTTCATTTCTTAGTGAAACATAAGTTACACATTTCCCGATGGTGGGTAGGCCCTCAGTTCACTGTTATCCGTGTTTCGGCATACTTCTGTATTCTTTTTCTGATAGGACATTGTTTTGTGCTCCTGTTTTTATCTTACATGGTGTGTTTCTTTCATATATAACTAAGTTTACAAGCTAATCTTCTCTGTGATTATTAATTGAATAAAAACTGTCTATGGTATGGTCATCAAATTGTTCATCATAGTTAACTGTGCTGATAGTATTTTGCTGCACTGAATCGGGTTGTCTACAACAATGCGCAAAATGATTGAGTTTGTCACATTTTGTACATATCTTGCCATATGGTGGACATTCCCTTTTTTTATGGATCACACCACATCTGTTGCATAAGAATGTATAAATAGTGTTTCGGCTGTCCCGATACGAGCCGTGTGTTGATCTCTTTGTATTGCATACACTTCACTGTCACTTGTGGCTTCATTTGTTGCTCGCTTCTTTCATCCGCTTGCAGCCTTACTATTTCTGAAGCATTGCATATTTGTATACAGCGTTGTAATGATAAATCAACTGCTCTCGACAATGTTTCTTGAAGTCCTTTATTTATTAAACCTCTGACTATTTGACTCATGATCAGCCTATTTTCAACTTCACCAAAATCACATGATCTGGCACGAACTTACAATTCTGTTGAAAATTGATCTATACTTTCAGTAGGCTGTTGTATATATGACAAGAATTTATATATTTCATATACCGGGTTCTTTTGAGGTGAGCGGAAGCTAGAACCAGGTTCATATAACCTTAGCATCCTGTATAACACTGATAACAACCAGGTTCATTTAACCTTAGCATCTTGTATAACACTGATAACAACCAGGTTCATGTAACCTCAGCATCATGTATAACAGTGATAACAACCAGGTTCATTCAACCTTAGCATCATGTATAACACTGATAACAACCAGGTTCATGTAAAATCAGCATCATGTATAACACTGATAACAACCAGGTTCATTTAACCTTAGCATCTTGTATAACACTGATAACAGCCAGGTTCATGTAACATCAGCATCATGTATAGCACTGATAACAGCCAGGTTCATTTAACCTTAGCATCTTGTATAACACTGATAACAACCAGGTTCATGTAACCTTAGCATTTTGTTTACCTCTGATAACAACCAGGTTCATGTAGCCTTAGCATTATGTATAACACTGATAACAACCAGGTTCATTCAACCTTAGCATCATGTATAACACTGATAACAACCAGGTTCATGTAACCTTGTCATTTTGTTTACCTCTGATAACAACCATTTTCATGTAACCTTAGCATCATGTATAACACTGATAACAACCAGGTTCATGTAACCTTAGCATCTTGTATAACACTGATAACAACCAGGTTCATGTAACCTTAGCATCTTGTATAACACTGATAACAACCAAGTGGTGTAACTTTAATATGATGATTAACACTGAAAAACAGACTGGTTCGTGTAGCCTTAGTTTTATATAGCCAGAAACTGACTGGTCCGTGTAGCCTTAGTATTATATAGCCAGAAACGTGTCACACAATTAATTGAGGCTCATTACATTCATATACACTTTGTTGCAATAATCAGTCAGCTCGTCACCTAACATCAAGTTTTCGTTTCATTTTAAAATACTTTGTTGCAAAAGTCATGAATACTTTGCTGTATATGTTGCAGCCAACCGAGGAAATGGATGTTTGCACCCGAGACGACCCCAACCTGATGTGTCTGGGAGGTCAGTGTGAATGCAGCTTTGGCTACAGGTACAATTACGTGGCACAGGTGTGCATGCCAGGTAAGTGACCATCTATATATCCATCAAGCAGAACACGTTGACTCTGTGTTGATTTAACCTTTAAAGCACTACATTCAAAAATCAAATTTTCACAACTTGCGTCTTGTTTCCGCGACCCACAACTTCCAAAAGGATGAAACATTATCACATGTATTTAATTTGTGACCAAACATGCATATCATTTTAATCATTCTTTAAAAGTGAATATCATTTGAAATATAATTATAACTTTTAGCTATAATTTTACAAATTTCATTTGAAATATAATTATAACTTTTAGCTATAATGTTACAAATTTGGGCTCTACTATATCTCCTGACAATTAATTTTAAATTAGTCATGTTAGACAGATAATTGGTGAAAAATAGATATTTTTGACAGAGTTTACATGTTTTTACAAAAGGTAAAATAAATAATGGCCGAATATCGGTCACTTTGAAGTGGACCGAGTTGAATTTCTTGGGGTTACATCCTTCCATGAAGCAACACATTTGTCATTGGTAATGGTCCATCTATCTGTCACGGCCTTCCAGATGCTACGCATATTAATGTCAATAATAGCTGCCAGTCGGTCTTTTACATTTTTTTTATGTTTCCGGGCATATCCCTCCCTGTAGCTGCACATTTTGTTTTATAATAATGATCTAGCTATCTGTCACATTTTTCCTGGTATTAGACATATTGAAGTCTATAACGGCCATTCTACATTTCACCGGGTTAAAAGTTTTCAGGGCTCATCCCTACCTGAAATCCCACATTTTATACTATGGTATGGTTGGGTATCTGATATTACCGATATTAAAGTCATTAATGGCCGCAAGTCGACCATTATGAATTTTAATGAGTTTATATTTTTCGAGTCATATCCCTCCCTGAAACTGCACATTTTGTTTGATAGCGATGGTCTTGACCTAGTATTTTGCAGAAGCGCGCCCATTTTTGCACTATTGGTAAAATGTTTATATGGTAAACACTCTGAAGCCATTCATGGAAAATTGTTGAATGATTCGCGTTAACAAGAAATCCATTGTTATGGGTCTGTGGCCATTATTTTTTTAATGCTTTCAGTGCGGGGACCTTCTTCAAGGGTCAGAATCTGACGTGTTAGGATTGTCCCCGCACTGTAAGGGGTGAAGATAAATCCATTGACATCTATTTGTTGTATCACTGAAACAACTCAGTAAAGTGTATTTTCAAATTATAGAACAAAGTCTGTAAAAAAGTCTGACACTGCTTACTGTGTTATGTTATATAATAAAAAATGTTACCACTTGAAATTAAATTATTTGAACTAGTTTTAATATTGTATATAATACTTTACAGCTGACAGGCATGACAGCATGGTGTTGTATGTATCTAATACTGGTCTTTTTTATAGTTGACAGGCATGACGGGTTTCTGCTGTTTGTATCTGAGACTGGTCTTTTTATAGTTGACTTGCATGACATTGTATTGTACGTATCTAATACTGCTCCCTTTCTATAGTTGACATGCATGGCAGCATTGTATTGTATGTATCTAATATTGCTCCCTTTCTATAGTTGACAGGCATGGCAGCATTGTGTTGTATGTATCTAATCCTGCTCCCTTTTCTATAGTTGACATGCATGGCAGCATTGTGTTGTAGGTATCTAGCACTGCTTCCTTTCTCTAGTTGACAGGCATGACAGCATTGTGTTGTAGGTATCTAATACTGCTTCCTTTCTATAGTTGACAGGCATGGCAGCATTGTGTTGTATGTATCTAATCCTGCTCCCTTTTCTATAGTTGACATGCATGGCAGCATTGTGTTGTAAGTATCTAGTACTGCTCCCTTTCTATAGTTGACAGGCGTGGCAGCATTGTGTTGTAGGTATCTAATACTGCTTCCTTTTTATAGTTGACAGGCGTGGCAGCATTGTGTTGTACGTATCTAATACTGCTCCCTTTCTATAGTTGACAGGCATGGCAGCATTGTATTGTACGTATCTAATACTGCTTCCTTTCTCTAGTTGACAGGCATGACAGCATTGTATTGTACGTATCTAATACTGCTCCCTTTCTATAGTTGACAGGCATGGCAGCATTGTGTTGTAGGTATCTAATACTGCTCCCTTTCTATAGTTGACAGGCATGGCAGCATTGTGTTGTACGTATCTAATACTGCTCCCTCTCTATAGTTGACAGGCATGGCAGCATTGTGTTGTAGGTATCTAATACTGCTCCCTTTCTATAGTTGACAGGCATGGCAGCATTGTGTTGTACGTATCTAATACTGCTCCCTTTCTATAGTTGACAGGCATGGCAGCATTGTGTTGTAGGTATCTAATACTGCTCCCTTTCTATAGTTGACAGGCATGGCAGCATTGTGTTGTACGTATCTAATACTGCTCCCTCTCTATAGTTGACAGGCATGGCAGCATTGTGTTGTAGGTATCTAATACTGCTCCCTTTCTATAGTTGACAGGCATGGCAGCATTGTGTTGTACGTATCTAATCCTGCTCCCTTTCTATAGTTGACAGGCATGGCAGCATTGTATTGTACGTATCTAATACTGCTCCCTTTCTATAGTTGACAGGCATGACAGCATTGTGTTGTAGGTATCTAATACTGCTCCCTTTCTATAGTTGACAGGCATGGCAGCATTGTGTTGTAGGTATCTACTACTGCTCCCTTTCTATAGTTGACAGGCATGGCAGCATTGTGTTGTAGGTATCTAATACTGCTTCCTTTATATAGTTGACAGGCATGGCAGCATTGCATTGTATGTATCTAATACTGCCCTCTTTTTTATAGTTGACAGGCATGGCAGCATTGTGTTGTAGGTATCTAGTACTGCTCCCTTTATATAGTTGACAGGCATGGCAGCATTGTATTGTATGTATCTAATACTGCTCCCTTTCTATAGTTGACAGGCATGGCAGCATTGTGTTGTAGGTATCTACTACTGCTCCCTTTCTATAGTTGACAGGCATGGCAGCATTGTGTTGTACGTATCTAATCCTGCTCCCTTTCTCTAGTTGACAGGCATGGCAGCATTGTATTGTATGTATCTAATACTGCTTCCTTTTTATAGTTGACAGGCATGGCAGCATTGTATTGTATGTATCTACTACTGCTTCCTTTCTCTAGTTGACAGGCATGACAGCATTGTATTGTATGTATCTAATACTGCTTCCTTTTTATAGTTGACAGGCATTGCAGCATTGTATTGTACGTATCTAATACTGCTCCCTTTCTATAGTTGACAGGCATGGCAGCATTGTGTTGTAGGTATCTAGTACTGCTCCCTTTATATAGTTGACAGGCATGGCAGCATTGTATTGTATGTATCTAATACTGCCCCCTTTTCTATAGTTGACAGGCATGGCAGCATTGTGTTGTAGGTATCTAGTACTGCTCCCTTTATATAGTTGACAGGCATGGCAGCATTGTATTGTATGTATCTAATACTGCTCCCTTTCTATAGTTGACAGGCATGGCAGCATTGTATTGTACGTATCTAATCCTACCCCCTTTTCTATAGTTGACAGGCATGGCAGCATTGTGTTGTAGGTATCTAGTACTGCTCCCTTTCTATAGTTGACAGGCATGGCAGCATTGTGTTGTAGGTATCTAGTACTGCTCCCTTTCTATAGTTGACAGGCATGGCAGCATTGTGTTGTATGTTCCCAATACTGCTCTCTTTCTATAGTTGACAGGCATGGCAACATTGTATTGTACGTATCTAATACTGCTCCCTTTCTATAGTTGACATGCAGGACAGCATTGTGTTGTAGTTATCTAATCCTGCTCCCTTTCTATAGTTGACATGCATGGCAGCATTGTATTGTATGTATCTAATACTGCTACCTTTCTATAGTTGACAGGCATGGCAGCATTGTATTTTACGTATCTGATCCTGCTCTTTTTCTATAGTTGACAGGCATGACAGCATTGTGTTGTAGGTATCTACTACTGCTCCCTTTCTATAGTTGACAGGCATGGCAGCATTGTGTTGTAGGTATCTAATACTGCTTCCTTTATATAGTTGACAGGCATGGCAGCATTGCATTGTATGTATCTAATACTGCCCTCTTTTTTATAGTTGACAGGCATGGCAGCATTGTGTTGTAGGTATCTAGTACTGCTCCCTTTATATAGTTGACAGGCATGGCAGCATTGTATTGTATGTATCTAATACTGCTCCCTTTCTATAGTTGACAGGCATGGCAGCATTGTGTTGTAGGTATCTACTACTGCTCCCTTTCTATAGTTGACAGGCATGGCAGCATTGTGTTGTACGTATCTAATGCTGCTCCCTTTCTCTAGTTGTCAGGCATGGCAGCATTGTATTGTATGTATCTAATACTGCTTCCTTTTTATAGTTGACAGGCATGGCAGCATTGTATTGTATGTATCTACTACTGCTTCCTTTCTCTAGTTGACAGGCATGACAGCATTGTATTGTATGTATCTAATACTGCTTCCTTTTTATAGTTGACAGGCAGTGCAGCATTGTATTGTACGTATCTAATACTGCTCCCTTTCTATAGTTGACAGGCATGGCAGCATTGTGTTGTAGGTATCTAGTACTGCTCCCTTTATATAGTTGACAGGCATGGCAGCATTGTATTGTATGTATCTAATACTGCCCCCTTTTCTATAGTTGACAGGCATGGCAGCATTGTGTTGTAGGTATCTAGTACTGCTCCCTTTATATAGTTGACAGGCATGGCAGCATTGTATTGTATGTATCTAATACTGCTCCCTTTCTATAGTTGACAGGCATGGCAGCATTGTATTGTACGTATCTAATCCTACCCCCTTTTCTATAGTTGACAGGCATGGCAGCATTGTGTTGTAGGTATCTAGTACTGCTCCCTTTCTATAGTTGACAGGCATGGCAGCATTGTGTTGTAGGTATCTAGTACTGCTCCCTTTCTATAGTTGACAGGCATGGCAGCATTGTGTTGTATGTTCCCAATACTGCTCCCTTTCTATAGTTGACAGGCATGGCAACATTGTATTGTACGTATCTAATACTGCTCCCTTTCTATAGTTGACATGCAGGACAGCATTGTGTTGTAGTTATCTAATCCTGCTCCCTTTCTATAGTTGACATGCATGGCAGCATTGTATTGTATGTATCTAATACTGCTACCTTTCTATAGTTGACAGGCATGGCAGCATTGTATTTTACGTATCTGATCCTGCTCTTTTTCTATAGTTGACAGGCATGGCAGCATTGTATTGTATGTATCTAATATTGCTCCCTTTCTATAGTTGACAGGCATGCCAGCAGTTGCCCAAGTGATGAATATTGTCAGAAGAGTAACCAGGACTTTATATGCTTGAATGGGGAGTGTACGTGCAGACTGGGCTATTTGTACAGTAATATCAGTCTAGCCTGCAGAGGTGAGACATTAGTTATGTGTTCCCCGGGGTACATGCATAAAATTCTCAGAGTAGTCACAAAATCAATATAAATTGTAATAGAGTTGTATTATCATAGCTGCATCAAAAGGGATTTACATGGAATGGTTAGATGAATCGGATCTCGTATAAAACATAGATGTTTTTTTCAGAGATTAATGAATGTGTTGAGTCCTCGCCTGATCCTTGTACATTACTGGATGTGACTTCCGAGTGTGTGAATACTCCTGGTGACTACTACTGTCATTGCCCCGTGGAAGGGTATACCTGGGACTTTGTGGGTACTGATTGTCAAAGTAAGTGTTCATGAAGTCACCCTCGGAACTAAAGTCTCCTATCTGTCACTCACTACTCGAGTGGTAGATAGGATAGTCTCACACTCACGTTCACAGAGTTCACTATGGGGACTATACAGAGAAAAATCTCAGTATACTTCTTGTTACGTCACACAAATTAAAAAAGTACCCAAATCAAATTTGAAATCATCATAGATGGCTTAGTTAGCTATTTCCGCTTCATTGGAATACCTATGTTATGGGTCAATGACCATTATAAAGATTTTTACTCTTACAGTGCGGTCATTGACTTTAGACGACAGTCTATAAACACATTTATGACGTCTAAAGTCGATCCTCGCGCTGTAAAAGTTAAATCTGCTACACTGCCAAATGCTGTGATTATATTATCAGGTCATATCATACATTAATGAATTGCACTATATGCAGATATTGACGAGTGTAAGAAAAACAATGGAGGTTGTGAGTTCAACTGCACTGATACTACACCTGGATACTACTGCACTTGTCCGGAAGGTTATATGACATATAACAACGCTTTGGACTGCATAGGTAAGATCAGCATTTCGCCATTATTATCCCGTATTCTGGATCAGGCATGACAAACCAGAGACCCATGTCAGTGGCTGTTTGAGGATCTAAAGGGGGAGCTACGGGAATTTTGTTGTAAATTTAGGTGACTTTCTAAATCACCCGTATCTGTCCATGCATATCACACACGAAAACACAGCAAACAAGATAGCTTAAACCAATGTTGGTTTAAGGTTGGCCCAACGTTTTTGGGGTCGGCCGAAATATTGAATTAACATTGGCTCAACATATCTTGTGTGCTGATAAGAACGTGTCCCCGCGATGGTCATCACCCCGCCTCAATTTTAAAAGCATGTTGCATGGTCTTGTCAACTTCAACTTCAACTTTTGATTCTAGTATTCGTTTCATTTCGTAAATAACACTTACTGATAAACTAATAAAACAACTTATAGACGACTGATCATTTTTAGCAGTTAATGAATCAATCTTATTTAGATTTGGACGAATGTGAGATCCATACAGACGACTGTGAACAGGTGTGTTACAACCATCCCGGCAACTATAGCTGTGACTGCATTGATGGCTATGTTCTGGGCCTCGACGAAAAAAGATGTAAAGGTATGCCTTTGATTTGTCACCTGTTTATACTGAGTTTGTCATTAATACAAATGTGACAAAAAGGTATGCCTTGAATTTGTCACCTGTTTATACTGAAAAATTCATTTACATTTATTTACCTGGTATTGTTTACCTAATTGCCAAATTTATAATCTGATAATGTTCAAGTGACTTTATTAAAGTAATCATGTTTATGTTGTTCCTTGAAAAAATGTAACCAATAATATCTTCTCGATAATATCCTCTTGATAATATCCTCTCGGGCATATAATTATATGAACAACTGGATAAATCAACTAAAAAAGCGATGTTGTGGATATGAGGGTAGAATGAGACCAGCTGGTCATGTAAAGGTAAACGAAGAAGGTTAACAGTGACATGTAGCGTGTGACATAAAGGGTGAATAGTAACTGCGAAGGTTCAAAATTTTAAAAAGGTTTAAATCAGGATTAGTAGAATATTTATTAGCGTTTTGTTAAGCGTGTTTTTCGATTTGACCGATTTTTTCGATAGTACTGATGTATAAATTAGTAATCTCAATGCATTTAAAAAATCAGTACATATATAGCTGTAAGATACTGTACAACAAAGTACTAACTGTACTTGGTGGTATAATTGACACATTATTATCTCTCTACAAGAAAAACATTTTAATTTAGTAATTTGTTTTTGTAAAATGACCTATGTGCACTTAGTACACTGTGATATTCAACTCTTGACTTTAAGTGTGCTTGATTTTTATCTTCTCATTTTGTTCTTAGTAATATCCCACCCCTGACTTTGTCTGTGCTGTTTTCCTCTCACAGTGTTATCAGTAATATTCAACCATTGACGTTATATGTGCTGTTTGTTTCCTACAGATGTTAAAGAGTGTGAGATGGATAAAGGTGGATGTGACCACAATTGTTTTGATACCATAGGCTCTTATTACTGCACGTGTGACAATGGCTATTACGGGGCCGGACCAGGAAATCACGTCTGTTTAGGTTAGTATGTCTACTATAGGATATCTTTAACCCCTAGATCATTGATGTCTACTATAGGAGCCATGCTGTACCTTGACCCCTAGCACACTTATGTCCATTAGCCATGTTGTGTATTAAAACCTTTCGTTGTTTACTTACTACATTGCTATCAACTGGATACAAAAACAGATCAGTCGAATATCACCTTCATCTACAACACCACCCCCCATTTGTGTGTGGTAACCGTGAACATCTTGGAGATCTCCGCCATAACAGAACAAGTGTTGTCTAATTGATGAAGTATATTTTCAGCAATTTTAATAATAATTTAAACAATATTAGCAATGTATTAATATATTCTCTGGATTGCCCTGAAATTTATAACACATTACCTGTACCACCTATTGGCCAACCCATCCCTGGTATGTTATCTTCTCTAATTAGAACAAAATATTAAAATTTACACGTGTTAGATGCCTTGACCTTTAACTATGTGAATGGAGACAGATAGTCATTACTCCATCTTGACAATCACTAGGCGTCAATATCTATTTCATCTACAGAAAAAAATAATGTTTGAAATTGATATATGTCTATATACCTTGCAGTGTAGTGTCCAGCTTAATTCAAATTGTTTTCCTTGACATGACAAGACCCCACCACATAGATCTGGGCACAATATATTTCCAGTTGAGGCTGGGGTGGCCAAAATCACTAAGCAATGGTGTTTTGTGGGTTTAAACGTGGCCCCATTATTTGAACAAATAGCTCAGTGCACACCTCGCATGATAGAATACCAGATTAAAATCACAAGTTGTCATATATTGTGTCATTTCTATATAAACTGCACATAAGCAGCTCTATAATTTCTTATTGGAGGAATCCCTACAGAACAGAAGATCTGCTAAATCTAATGTAAATAGTAGGCACTGAGTAACAGGACTGATGGTTTATTGCATGCTGTTACGTCTTACCTTTGACAAAAAAGGCAATCCTTTTTAACTGGCTTTGTCATGCAAAGTCATCAGAGACCCACTATCAAATTGTCACATTGTCACTATAACTGAGAAATAATATATGTTTCGGCAAAATACACAATTTTGTGCCACAAGGAGGTGATAGTGTATCTGATGAAAAAAGGTATTTATCTGTCTCTAGCTTTAAGATGTTGCAATCTGACCTGTGTGGTTTAATCACGAAACAATGTTGATTTCGAACTAAGATATTTGACAAATGGTCATTTGGTAAGGTTATTGGTTGTTGTTTATTTTCATAAAGCAACACTGATAGTTTACCTTTGATCCTTAGCATGTCTGTTTTGTTTATATCAGTAAGATTGTGAGCGGATAAACTCTTGTTAACAGATTTACCCTTATTTATTCAGAGCCATATACGTACCACTGAATAATCTAAAAGATATAACCGTCACTTCCTCTAAGTTCTTTATACAGTGGCGGATCCAGGATCTGTAGAAAGGGGTGGCGCCAGTGTTTTTTTTGGTAAATTTTCACCAATTTAGGGGACTTTTTAAAGTATTTTGGCGAAAATAGGGGGGGGGGCGACACCGTTAAATGCCTATGACAAGTCCCCTCTCACTTTGTTATATTTGTAAAAAAGACACATACCCCTTTAATTGAAACATCTTTTTTAGATATTGAAGAGTGTCAAGACGGGATGGATATCTGCCAGAGTGTAATCCATGCCGAGTGTGAGAATACAGTTGGTTCATACTACTGTTATTGTGAAGATGGTTATGATTGGAATGAAGGAACTAGCGAGTGTGATGGTAAGTAAAAAACAGGACTGATATATAAACACTTCTAACCCTAGCCTATGTTTAGCCAGATTTTTTTAATTGGGTCACTCTTTATAGGTCACATCAATACTCTTTAAATTATGTTTGTCCAGATCAGCCAAATAGTTACTCTTTGACTGTATTTGTTGGAAACAAACATGAATACATTTAACTCATTATTGATACTTTTTCAAATACTACTTTTTACATGTCTGCATGTTATAACCATTATTAAATATCTTAAAGTGAATTAGTCTTGAAAGAAATAACTGACACGTGCATGTGGTGACAACGCATGTATGGCTGCAGGTCAACAAGGCAGATAAATTCGAATTCTTGCTGGTTTTGCAATGGTATTATTTGAGTATTGAGTATTCAGTCAATTAATTTGCACGCCTATATGTGATAAAGGCCTAATTAAAAGCATTTATAGTTTTACCCACACCGAGCAAGATGAATGGATGGCAAGCTAATACAAAGCTCAAGCTTGCTGAAATCATCATATTGTCAGCTTGGTTCAAAAGAACAAATCTGTTGATGTCACAATTACGCTCCCTTACTCTCAATCACACGATTTTAGCTACATTTACCAGTTTACTTTACATCTGCATATTGAATACTTTTGATAAAAGTGTCTCCCCACACATCAATTCCTCAGCTTTACTTTACGTGAACAAATTAAAAACAAACATGTGTATAACATGTGTTGCATGTAGACAATGTATATAAAGCATACTTTACATTGTTCTTAATGCGTGATTCTTTATGATAAAAGTTAACACCTACATGGAAATGATTGATTACGATTTTCTCCATCAAGCCTTACATCCTCATCATTGATGTATAGATATCTCACTTATCAAATTCAATGTTGAATAGCAAAAGGGCAAAATTGCATAACTTTTCGCTGCCCGATGCTGCGCAAATGTTCCTATACAAATATATCACTTTCAGGAGACCTACATGCTTAAGTAACGACATATTACAGCCGTAGCTTTATACACCAACTAATCTTACTAAGAACAATTATTAAGCTATATTTTTATATTACGTTTTCACATTCATTTTGTGTGACTTTCAGATGTGAATGAATGTGGTGATGATAATGGCGGCTGTATGCACAGATGTCATAATGTGCCCGGAAGTTATATGTGTTCATGTCTCCCCGGATATGGGCTGGAAGCAGACGAGCAAACATGCTCAGGTTGGATATGGCACTTAAAACTATAACTTATACCATTTAAATGTTTACCCAATAATTTCTAAACAAAAAGGACATATAACCCTTTGATTTATATGCTAATACCAGAGACAAAAAATAACTTGGGAGAGGAAAAAAATATCTGATCGACTCTCCAAGTTGCAACAAATATAAATTCATGTTATTTTAATAACCCTCATTAAGCTAATTATAAACAATAATATTACTTGGACAACAAATGCTAATAAAATTTTCAACACAATTTCCTAGTTCGTGGCAATAATAAATTGTTTGAAGACTACGTTACCCAATAATAATAGATAATACCTTGATTCTACCACACACCCACTGCTGTATCCTTGCGTGGGGTGCAAATGTGAACAAATATATAAACGTAAAAAAGGGTTCTTAGAATAATTGATAAATATCATATAATTATAAAATATAACCTTTTTGAACTAAACCAACTCCATCCCAGATCTATAACTTACACAATTATTATACTAGGAATTGTTCAAGTATTAGATAAATTGAAACCAGAAGGGAATTTTGCATAAAATGTTTGCGATACAATATAATTCAGAAAATAAATTACACACTAAATATAATTCATAATAAATTTCAAACACATAGTTTTAGATGTTTTTCTAATTCAATCAAAAAGATCTTAAAACTTTGCTCTCAAGTACAGTGCTATTCATGCCAATATGCTAATATTTAACTGTTATTTCTTAATTATTTTAATTTAAATATCATTATCTTTCTCATATGTATTTACGTTTATTTTACTTTTTTGTTGTCTGAACGCTTTGCAGTGGCTCTTGTGCTGAAGGTCCCAGTCTCCAGACCCCCAACATCATTTATATATATGGCTGTGTAAATTTTTCATGTTTGAAACGTCAGATAAATAATACGTCTATCTATCAAGTTGTCTCGCCATCGTGACCGACAGCTTAAAATTAGTAGAAGCTGAAGCCAAACTTTATTATAGCAAATGTATTGTCGGACAAATGGCTTCAGAGACCACTAGTATAGTGCTGGAACGTTTATATTCCTTACCCGTCATTATATCCAATTGCGATCGCCACATCCTGGATGTGGTATTGCAGTGGTATCTCGCTCGCGAGAGACACAACTTTAAGAGACTGTAAGAATTGTATACATTTTGTCGAATTTTATTTATCTTTTCGCAAATATGTTTCACCTTCGATAGCTGCCATCTAAAGTCTTAACTCTTGAAACGTTAAATTATTAATTATTTTATTTTTACCAGCTTGAAGTTGTGTCTTGCTGTTGCGAACCACAATTCAAAGTAGCTTAAAATTACTTACATACGTATAATATGAACCAATGCACATTTTACTTAATTCCGATTTCGTCTTTAATTTATGTTCTTTGGAGGACGAATGAAAACGGGGTTCAACAACCTGTTAAAAGTACTGTTCAGATATCAAATGAATTCCGGTAGTGAAAAATGGCATCTTGTATTTCTGTGATTGACACCATGCGTATAGCGATTTTAGCCTTTTTACTGCGGCATTATCATTTGTTATTTATTATATTAGTATCAATGTCAGAACCACTATATTACAATATTATCAGAAATTATTGGACTATAATTTTTCTTTTTTAGATATTGACGAATGCCACGAAGGAACGGATAATTGCAGAACACTGGCTCACGCCTCCTGTGAGAACACTGTAGGCTCCTACGAGTGTGAATGTGAAGATGAGGGCTATACATGGAATGTTAGCATGTGTCAAAGTAAGTGAATAGGTAATCACGCATCCTGTGAGAATACAGTTGCTCCTACCAGTGTGAATATGACGATGGGGGCTATGTTTGGCACATTAACCATCACAACGCTTAACATTTTTGTATACACCACGAAGGCTATATGCTTTTTCAATTTGTAATTATCATAAATGTCTTAGTTAGCTCGTTCTGCTTCATTTGAATACCTATGTTATGGGTCTACGGCTATTATGATATTTTTATTCTTTCAGTACGGGGATCGTCTTTAGAGGTTAGATTCTAACGTCTAAAGACAGTCCCCTGACTGAAAAGGTTACCATGTGTCAAATAAATGTCAGCACTAGCTCATGCCTCCTGTGAGAAAATTGTAGACTCCTACGAGTGTAAATGTGAAAGTGAGGGTTATGTGTGGAATATCAACATGTGTCAAAGTCAGTGCACATTACTGGAAGTGTTTGTCAAACAAGTGGCCAGCTCATGGCGGAGACACTTTGCGTAACGTGTGTACAAAACACATGGAATACAAATGGTAATACCTACTGACTACGTTGACTATGTTTTCAGCTGGAGAATTATCATTTCTATTGTCTGGATGTTGGGTTCTCTGCTCAAATGATTCAGCTTTGTACGCGAAAAATGATTACCCAATGTCAGTGGTGATTCCAGAGGGGGGGGGGGGGTCCTGACCTCCCTTTTCTAGATTGCCTGAAAATGTCGGTATCTGACATCCAAGTTGGGGCACTACCTTATTAAATTTAGTTTGTCAAACCATCATATGTTAGGTGAGAAAAAATTATTAGCAACTTATTTTATATTTTTTTTATCGGCCCAACTTTTTAATTCCCTCCTGTTTTCTCACCTACTATAATTATGTTACATTGCACAATTTGTGATCCTTATGTTATAATTTTTAGATATTAACGAATGCCTGGAACGTAACGGTGGATGTCAAGATGAATGTGATGACACGGACGGCAGCTACACCTGCCATTGTTTTCCTGGATTTCTGTTGATTGCTGATCAGCAGTCATGCATAGGTTGGTAGAAAACAAATGTACGCCAAATAACAAGCTTTCTTATTGGTGGGCTTAGTGCACAAGCACCAGAACTGGGCCATATGCTCCTAGTTGGACGAAAATGGTCCCTTATTCAGTTCTCTGTTAGTAAGGTTCTATGTTGTGAAATGGAAATTTATTCATTTTAGGTGGTGCACTTTTTATCAACTTTTGTATGCCACATTGTTAACCAAACCTCGTTGAATCTGCTTGATGCTTACGCGATTAAAAAACCCTCTATGTCTCCCTTTTTAACACGTGTATTAAAGACACACTGTGCACCATAGTATGCTCTGATCACGTTGGTTTTATTAGATTTTTTGTAATAATCAATACTTACGCTTGGTAAACTAATTCTACATAATTGATTTTGTTATATAATAAAAAACATATAGAAAATTGCAAAACAATTTTAATTTAAAAAAAAGTTCTTGTTTAAACATGTCAAATTCAATTTACGTTACATTTCAATTAATGATTTGCAACTGTCACATTTCGAACCACATTCATAAAATACTCTCACAGAATTGCTACTTGATGTATAGGTGAATCGAGTAATTTGTGTCATTGTTTTTCAGATATAAACGAGTGTATTGGACCAGATCCTTGTGAAGCCATGGATCCGCTGGCTGAGTGTATGAATTCAATAGGTTCATATCATTGTGTTTGTCCCGATAGAGGGTATGATTGGGACAGTGATCATTGTGAAGGTAAGAAAAAAACGCATCTAGGAGCAAACTTATCCGCTCGAATGCGTGGAAGATTTGTCAATTAATTCTTTACTTTTTTCCATTGATCCCGCTTCCTTATAGTTTGGTCCTGTTTGATGATCAGGCTGGAGGGTGTAATTCAATTTAGAATTATTGCAATACCCATCCCAGATTGGTAAAAAAATTGGATTGAAAATTATTGCAGTAACCACTCTAGTGTTTGATTATGTTTGATTAAGTACATGCAATGCAAGAAATTTCAGTGTCACAACTTAGTAAGAAATGGTTATACACAAATGCTGATAAGAACACAGAAATATTCTCGGGGGGGGGGGTAATTTGATGAAACTAATTATACTCGCTGAATTTTATTTCATACACGGGAAACGTGATCATTGTGAAAGCAAGAGAAAACTTCATCTAGAAGTCAATGTGTCCTAAGACTCGAACGAGTGGAAGATACTACACTTAAAAAAAACCTGTGAGAACATATTAACAATTCATGAGGCTATTATTTCCTCCCACCCAGTCTGTTGTGTGTATATAGTCACCTGTAGCAAATATTTGGTAAGGGCAGTTCCATAATAAATGGGGTGACACAGTCGTTTAAAACAAACATATACATTTCTTGTGAGCACGATATCGTCTTTAATATTAAACCAATTGTTTATTATTCTTCCATAGCTTGGTCATGTTCAATGATGAGGCTGGAGGGTGTATTAGCGCATTACCCATCCCAGATTTTTAAAACATCTATGAATGTATTTTTTTCTTGGGGAGGGGGGTACAAGGGTAATTAAATGTTTGTTTATTTTAGATTGGTTGCTCTTTCAAGCTCTGAGAAGTGCAAAATGCAGGGGGGTTTTTAGGGGTGGGTTTTGGGAGGGGGGAAATGAAATGAATCGGGCTTAGGCCACATTTGTGCACATATAAGCTAAATTGGGCCAGGGGAACCTCCCGAGGATGGTGAGATAAATGAGATGAATGAATAAGATGGGAGGGGGTATTTTGAATCAAATGGACGCAAAATTATTGAAGTAACCGCTCTGGCGTTTTAATACGTTTTTAAGGGTAGTTTTTCTGTGGGTGGTTCGGTATAAGGGGATTAGAGCAATTTTTATTTATTGTGGTGTCTCGCTACTGGGAACGACAAGTTCAACAAGATACTTGCAATGTCAGTGTCACAGCTCAATAAGAAAATGGTTATACACACACACTGATAAAAACACAGAAAGAGCTTGACGACTATTGTTTCCAAGATTAATGTTTTCATTGCTGAAAATGCTGGGATTAAGTTTCAGATGACGATGAATGTGACAGTAATAATGGAGGCTGCATGCACACGTGTGTAGACACTGACGGCAGTTATGAGTGCTCGTGTGCCATAGGTTATGATCTTATAATACGTCATATGTAATATCACACATAAGTCTATAAACGTTTATAAATATACAAAACATGACAGACATGACATCTCCTGGAATAGACTGAAGTACTTAAAGTTGCAAAATGATTGTTTGCTTTAAAAACATTTCTGAACGTTTTTTTTGGTGGGGGGGGGGGTGGACGGGAGAGTGAGCTATTAGGAGGGTTGGAGCAATGTTTTGAAGAAAATAGATTTCTTCTTTTCTTTTTTGGTGGTGGCACCATTATCACCTTCTTTACAAATCATAGTGGTGCAGCTCCAAAGATAATGCCAACGGGAAGCTATTTACACTATATATTGCGACAACTTTAAGTGGGGAGGTTGTACTATAATTGTTGCGCCATCCTAATTATATTGTGTTCAATCGCTTGTTACTGACGAACTGTGGGAGGTGTAGATTGTCAGCTTAGCATGAACTACTTGTGTCTGATCCAAAACAGAAATATTAAACATAGTGGCCTAAAGGGTTGGCTGTGACACCTGTTGTGATCTAAAACATAAATATTATTCATAGTGGCCTAATGGATCGATAGTGAAACATGTTGTGATCTAAAACAGAAATATTTAGCATAGCTGCTTAACGATTTGTGACACATGTCAGCTAAAACATAAATAATTAATACTGGCCTAAAGGAATGGTATTGACACAGGTTCAAATATAAATGAGTTAAATGAATGCACTGTGTCTTCTATAGATATTGATGAATGTGACAACAGTGATTGTGAGCAGCTTTGTCATAACACAGTGGGTAGCTATACATGTCACTGTGAACCAGGCTATAAGGAAGACGGCATATCCTGTCAAGGTAAGTACTTGTGGTAGTGTATGTTTTAATTGTGTACAAACAACAACCGGGATGTTACGAACTGTATGGTAAGAAGCATACTGGTTAGCAGAAAAACATGGTTATTAATGAATCCATTTCGCATAAATCTGAATACACTCTACTTTTCAGAAAGTTAGAGACTCACAGTATCATACCGGTGATCAGTAACTGGAACTGGTTCCTGTGGCGGCAATGTCTCATACAGATTTTAGTACACACTGACATTATGTTGTTTTCCTCAATCATTTAACATAATGCATCATAAAAAATTTTAGTACACACTGACATTATGTTGTTCTCCTCAATCATTTAACATAATGCCTCATACAGATTTTAGTACACACTGACATTATGTTGTTCTCCTCAATCATCTAACATAATGCCTCATACAGATTTTAGTACAAAGTACACACTGACATTATGTTTACACACTGACATTATGTTGTTCTCCTCAATCATCTAACATAATGCCTCATACAGATTTTAGTACACACTGACATTATGTTGTTCTCCTCAATCATCTAACATAATGCCTCATACAGATTTTAGTACACACTGACATTATGTTGTTCTCCTCAATCATTTAACATAATGCCTCATACAGATTTTAGTACACACTGACATTATGTTGTTCTCCTCAATCATTTAACATAATGCCTCATACAGATTTTAGTACACACTGACATTATGTTGTTCTCCTCAATCATTTAACATAGTGCCTCATACAGATTTTAGTACACACTGACATTATGTTGTTCTCCTCAATCATTTAACATAATGCCTCATACAGATTTTAGTACACACTGACATTATGTTGTTCTCCTCAATCATTTAACATAGTGCCCCATACAGATTTGAGTACACACTAAGACTATGTTGTTCACCCGCAATCACTAAATAAAATGTTTAATACCAATACATACTGGTACATACTGATACTATATTGCTCTTCACGATAACACTTAATGCCGATCTTAGGGCATTTATGGCTTTATGTTGTTCATTTGCAATCACTTAATGACATGCTTACTATAAATTTTAATAATACTAACACTATGTTGTTCTCCACAATTATTTAATACAATGGTTGTATGGTTTTAGTTGTTGAGAATCAGTATGTGACAAGACTGATCATATGGTTTCGCGAAGATTTCAAAAACTATCTCAGCAATTCTGGAGATGAAAGAACTCAGTCTACGTCTGCAGCTGTCGAGCGATGGGTGAGTTCATGTGCTATGTTACTTTGCTGGCAGGTTATTTATGCCGCCATTTTTGCTTTGCCATGCCAGTTGGTAGGTGTATGACATTTATCTGTAAATTATTACGGATCTATACACACACATGACCTATGGTCTATCAGACCGGTCTATCAGACCGACGCGATACATTCAACCAATATTATTTTAATGTTGTTGCACCACCCGCGATGCTGGCCCAGGAGCAAACCAGCATTGGCTCAATGTCTAGTGTTTGCTGCTAATGGTCATAATTGCTGTCATGGGTAAGTCAGTCAATTAAAAAATGGTGATATAATGTGTTACAGGTAAATGCTGTTGGAAATGAAGAGCTAGATAATTTGGGTTTCACGTCAAGTTCAACAGTTGGGTTTATGTAAGTAAGCTACTTTGTAAATGAAATGAAATGAATCGGACTTCAGGCCCCTTTTGTGCACATATAGGATGAACTGGGCCTGGAGAACCTCCTGAGGATGGTGAGATGAATGAGATGACACTGTCCTCAAGACTGTCCTCCAGACACAGGATTGCAATTCGAGAACCAGCGGTCTGAGGCCGAGCATGCTACCTCTCGGTCACGGAGGCTCCCCATAATACTGAGTGCTACTTTGTAAATCATGTTACTATATATGGTACAATGATTCAATATTATCTTATATATATATATATATATATATATATATATATGATATGCAGTATATAACATAATACAATGTAGTATGTATATAATAATTTCCTACCACAGGAGTTCAAGCCGGCGTGTTGGGGATTTATACTTATAATGCATTATATATATATATATATATATATATATATATGATATGCAGTATATAACACAATACAATGTAGTATGTATATAATAATTTCCTACCACAGGAGTTCAAGCCGGCGTGTTGGGGATTTATACTTATAATGCATCAGGCTGACATCTACATTATCTTTACAACCAAATAAAATTGAATGTAATAATGTGTCCTTTATTGTGATGAAATCCATTGGTAAAGTGATCGTCTTATTCAAAAAGATCTCATTTTGTGTGACCGAATATATGTGACAAATCAGAAAATAATGGCACTTATCTTCTGGGATATTTATCCAACTAGGACATTAGTATGATACTAAGATGTATGAGAAACCTAACATTTTAGCACGCTTTTTCCCTGAGGAAACATGCAGTGATGAAAGACTCAACACTTTGCAATTTCGGTAGTTGCTGGAGCAAGCCCAATTTCTATATTTTTACTCAGCTTATGTTTAAATTATTACGAAGACTTCTACTAGGCCTGCTTGTTTATACCGACATCAAATTTATTCCTATTGCTAAAAATTGTTTTTTTTAACGAGACGCTTTTGTCCACATTTCATTCACTTTATTACAACAGAAGTGTCAATTGAGTCGCAGTTGCTGATCTCCAATTAAGGCAGCAATGCTGTAAATTTAAACAATATAAGTAGTTTGCTAGTGTAGGGATTCAAATAAATAAAAAAATATTAAGCATGTCTAAGAGTGATGGGTTAGTTAAGCAACCAACTATGTAACACGATAATATGAGTATTTTATAATACCAACATGTTTGATTTCGACAGAGAGGGCAGTATTGGAATAATAATTGACTTGGGATTTGACCACGTATTGAACAATGAAGAGACAAGCTCTGCAGCTTGGGTTTTATCCGAAATACTCACGTCTGGAAACACAATAGGTTCAATTGACGGCACTGGTGGTGGTGGTCTGCTGCTAACTCCCTTTGACACCAGAGGTGATGCCTTGACTTTGGTGTCAGAAGGACAGGATGGAGAACAAATATTAAGTAAGTGTGATGATCGACTTTAGACGCCAGCTGGGGAAATGGGATCCTGGTTCAGTGCCTGTGGTTCCTGGTTGTTAATAGACAATCACCTAGCTAACATCAGATCAACCAATGTGTCTTTGATGTTTCACTGACGGTGAAACAACACCTAACCGACTTGCAGATAACGTGTCCAGTTTGCTGTTTATTAATGCCCCTTTTCCTGTAAAAATAGTCAAGCATAGCAGTAGTAAAAAAATAAAATAATATATTTAGAAAGGCTTTTTGATGATTTAGCTGCCAACCATCAATATTTAACCGTCCACCATAGTCAACAGCGGCCCGAGGCATAAGCCGAAGGTTTCTGTTGACTAAAGCAGGCTTTTTTCCATTTCATTGATTTAATTGTCAATGATTATTAGGGCTTATTAGTTATGAGCCTGCATTATGGGAAGGGAGTAAGTAGGTTGCAGGATAATACCTTCTGAACTGATGTGAAACAATAGTCAAACATATCGAAAGACATAACATGTTATAATAGAAAGACTTGTTTACCTTAAAATATCTATATCAAGTACAATCATTACGTTTATTCGCCCAATCTTTGTGACATAGTGTCTTGTAATAAGCTGATAATCTGCAAATATTTGTGAAATCATGATCTTAGAGAGTTGAAATTATTTTTAGTCTAACAGCTCCAACCATGGCCATGTCATTCACATGGCATTAGAAATATGCAGAAGTGGATCTATACAAAATCTGCTCAGATTATTGTTTCTGTTTGATGACGTATTGAAATGATTATAGTCATGGTAAAATATATTATCACCGCCTGTTAAACGTGTCAAGTTCTTATGATAGGCAATTTGGCTTTTTAGCAAAACAAAAGAATGAAAAATATCTGTATTTAGACACATGTGCATGGCACGTTCCATCTACTGTTTTCAAACAAACAGAAGCAATATTGCAGCGTTTCAATACACATACAATCAGCGTTGCTTACTGTTATATGTTTAATAATTGTATCACTGACAATATAATTATTCTGTATATATTTACAGCTGATGTTGCTAATTTGTGCAGCGTCTATGAGGCACTTGATATCTGTAAAAATGATGCAATATGTGAGGTTAACGAGGAGAATTCACCTGAATGCAAGTGAGTCCAAGTGCAATAATACTAGTAATTTGTGATTATGCAAAGTACATCACTCATATTAATTAAGTTGAAAAAGCAAACATAAAAAACAGATAATCTGACTCTTCTAGAAAAAAAAACAGTTGAAGGACGTTGTTTTGAGACGCAATCAATCAAATAATTAATCGATCAATGCATGAATGAATGAATGAATGAATCAATCAATCAATCAATCAATCAATCAATCAATCAATCAATCAATCAATCAATCAATCAATCAATCAATCAATCAATCAATCAATCAATCAAACAATCAATTACTATTATCTGTAAAAATGATGCGATATGTGAGGTTTACGAGAATTCACCTGAATGCAAGTGAGTCCAAGTACAATGATATTAGTAATTATTGATTATGCAAATTACATCACTCATATTATTAGAGTTAAAACTGCTAACTGGTCAAATGACACATATGATCAGATAAGCTGAATCTTCTAGGAAAAGAACCAGTTGTATGACGTTGTTTCGGGATGCAATCAATCAATCAAATAATTAAGCGATCTAGGAAATAAATAAATAAATAAATTAATTAATCAATCAGTCAGTTAATCAGTATGTTCTCACACGCTGTGCAGTGGTTTTCACTATGAATTATACATTGCTATCAACGCAGGATGGCGGATGACGATTTAAAACAATTCGAACAATCTTAGCTGATCGTGTGAGAAAATACAAATGTTGTTTATTTATCTTGCCACGTGGAAATACAGCACCTTATTTTATTAAACGAGTGCTATATGTTTCCATATCGAGCTCAAATGAGCACCGTTTGAATACGTTATTTTTTTCCAGATGTGCTGAAGGTTATACTGGGAATGATTGCACAGAAGAAGAAGATGACTTCTGGTCCACAGAGTACATTGTGCTTGCTGCAGCAGGAGGACTCGTATTGTTGATCCTTATAATAATCCTTGTAATATGCTGTGCCAGGCAGGCAGCCCAATCAGCAGCCCAACATCCGGGTGACAGAACACGGGACCCTGACATGTATGTACAATATGTAAACAGACATATATACCCATTTGATGCCTTCTGATATATACCCCTCCAATGCCTTCTGATATATCCCTGTAATACCTTCTGACATTTTCAGCCCTCTAATGCCATCTGATATTCTGATTCATTACTGTTATTTATTTCAGTGCACCAGAGCCTTGGTACTACCCGTATAATACCTTCTGGAAAACTACCAGACCACCTGCCATCAGGCCTGTCAGACAACCTAGTTATGTCACCAGGTCTCTACCTAAAGTTGCCTATGACAATGCTGCATTTTATTCACGATAAACACTCAATAGATAATGCACCAGTGACTCATTTATGTTGATATATATAGCAGAGCACACATATATATATAATATATATTTGAAAACATGTTAAACTTCTAAGTAAAAAGTTTTGTTATATAACTAAAACAGTTTCCAAAACAGTGCACAAACCTGTGCATTTTATAGAATATATACAAAAACACTTCACAAATGTTCAATTTAAAATCGGTTATAGGCCTAATTTAATTATTGCTTGATGCAGATCGTAAAATAGCTTAAATACAAATGAAATATATGAGCAGAGTGAACATAGCATGTTACATAAATTATCCTAGAGATTTTCGAAAACAATTAATGTAACTGACGAACGAAAACATATTGTATCAAATTATGATGTTTTTCACAGTAATACATCAAATAATACTAGGATTTTTTTTAAGCAATTAAATTGATTAATTAATTTCATCAAAAGAATGTACTATTTAAATGTACCTGTATGGTTTCTATTGTTGTCATCACTACTTAATAAAGGAATATCCTTTTTTAAAACATATTACGACGAAAGTACCAGTAAAATAAATGGATACACGCAATTTTGGTTTGTTTTTTCTTCTTAGCTTCATAGGTGGCTTCCACGCCAGTGACTTTCCTCTGGACAGCTCCCGCTGCTTACTATGTGGAAAGATGATACCTAATGTGATTTATAGTTTTATGTAAAAAAAGATAAACATTCTGAGACTGAGCTTGTCTGTCTATGTTGAGTTCTAACACCACATTTTTCTTATTCAGCTACATTAAAGCTGCATAACTGTTTTTCTTATTTTCTTCTAGAGATCACGACATAGGAAGATGTTTTTTTATCTTACTCTTCTGGTTACTGAGTTATTAAGCTTTTAAGCTTGACAATTTGTCAACAATGCTGCCCCACCAAAACAAACCTGTTCACAGTGGAGTAAGGCACACTGTCTGCATAATAAAAACGTACCAAGTGTCAGATAACGGGCATCATTGAGAAAGAATGTAACACGTTCCAAATTATTCTTATTTTGGAAGTGATGATAGGTACATTTGACAATACATTTATTTTGTCATGTCATTCAGGCATATCTATGATTTGTTCCTTTGTGCGATATGGGTGAGACATGCATATAATGTCATGTTTAATTTCAGACCCTGTGTAGAGAATATCAGTATCTTTAAAAATAGGACTATCCTTTTTCTATAGTAATTTTAAGTTTGGGTCAGCATCTATTGATCATGTTTTGTTTCTATGTCAATTGTTTACTGAATAATTTTAGTCAAATCAAAAGCCTTGTCTGAGGCGAACAAAGCACTTGCTGACTCTCTAAGCAAAAACATACTTCTGCCATATCCAATCGATGGTAGTTGCTAGAACACGCTCTTCTGATGATCTATGACACTGGATTGTTGACAATAACAGCATGTGAAGGTGGGCCTGCTTCCACACTGAGCACATTGCGCGTCATCACAGCACCGGGTGCACAATAAATAATAAAGGTGTTTATGTTATTTCATTGTTACGTGGACATAAACAAACAAATACCTTGTACTTTCGCATCCAAGGGAACGGTATGTCAATAAACTCAGTTAAATATGACATATTTGTCTTTATCAATGGGGCATGTCAGGTATTTCTGTGTCAGACAACGGTGATCCTTACTAATACTCGCACCTTAATAGCATTTACTGTTTGAATGACGACACTCAAGTTTTTGTTATGTTATTGTATTTTTCCGGCATGTCCATTCGATGGTAGGCTGTTTTTTTTGTAAATTATTCAAGCTTAGGTGTCGACTATACCACAGCACCCAGAGTATTAATAATAAAGGTGCTTACACTTTTCCCCAGCTTTACTTGGAGAGTTTTATCATTCTGAAGCTCACAATACCAGCAGTCATACATACAGAGACTAGTTTCTTATCCTTATACATCTAGTATAGTTCGCCTATAGTTTACCAGCATATCACCAGACATGCTCTCTTATGTGCTTATAATGTCAGCCATGTGGAAAGCTCTTTATTTTGTATTTATGGTGCAGGGAAATGTGATTGATGAGGAGGAAGCTATGAGAGGTTTTATTCTTCATCAGTCTAATCCACCATGTGGTGACGTGGACACACACAAAGAACTTAAACCATGCACTCTGTCCAGCCTGGAGGACTATCGAGAGCTGAGGTACGGGGATCCAAGTTGTCCAGAAGCTCAAGGCCAGGCGGGCTGTAAAGATGGTTCATACAATATGACATGTGTGCTTCTGTCATTACAAGTGGATTATATATGTGCCTGTGTTGAAGTAGAGGATGATCTTAATGCGGGAATCGCATGGAGTGACACTTGGGAAGAAATCAGTGGGGAAGAGTTGTCCTTCAAGCGCGCTCTGTGTGATTCACAAGCTGGCTGGTGTATGGATGGAATGTTCAAGATGAACCTAACATACCTGATCAAGATGTATGCTCCTCAGGATGATCAGATCACAGCGTCTTCTTTATATCGCATCTATGTTGGGAAGGAAAACGTGAGGCTGTACAAGATTTATGATGACGGATGTGGATGGATTAAAGCATCGAGTGACCAGTCACCATGGATCATGTTTGACTTCTTGCAGATTCGTGTAGCAGTTGGAGTTGTAATCAGCAGGGAATGTTATCCTATTTATGGAGTGAAGTCATTCCGTGTGTCCACCAAGGATGAAGACAGCACCTGGTCTTACATAGATACTGACGTAGGTGCTGACGTGCAGGCTCAATATGATGGTCACAGTCACATCTTCATCTGGTGGTTTGGCAAGGAAGTTTGCGGCACGCTACTGGAGAATCGAACCCGTTACATGGTTAACTTTTGCAGTTATGCAGACTGAATTCCTTGGATACGCCTGACGCATGCAAGGGGCTAACCCAAGATCACTAGAACGTGAACCTATATGGACTCAATTTGAAAGTATTTCACAATTTTAATGGCATATTTAATGGAGATATAAATCAAAATAATGCGTTGTTGACGGCTGACTAACGTTTTTAAACTATTAAATTGTTTTAATATCAAATACAATCATTCAAAATCTGAGTAACTCACCTCATCTGTTCCTAAATACCCCCCCCCCCCTCTAGATTTGGGTGAGTATTTAGATGTCATTTTGTATCAGACCATGACCAAACAAACGACTGGTTTTTGTGTTGGCTATATTCTGTATGCTTATGCTTCTTTAAATGACCAGTCCTCAAAATAACCAAATGTATTTATTATTGACTTCAAACCGACAACACCAGCTATGGTCATGCCTTTGTGCTAAAATAATGAAGCCATCAGCTAACGTCTTTATTTTTCATCTGTTTTTTTTTGGAAAAAAATTATGTCATGGCAATTACACATAGTTATAAATGATCACACAACTACCTATTTTCGTAATCATAAAATTAACAACGCTAGACAATTATCTTTAAATTACCCTAAACTATCTGTACACATTTTACTTGTTAAATCCAATAGCTGACGTCAAAATTTGAATTGTTTTTTTTTGTAATGTCATTGTATGGTAATTACACTTACCAATAATTGAGAACTGAAATGACGTCTCAATTCCTATCCACAAATAACTCAATTTTAGAAGCCTAACAAACAACTAGTTTACAAAATTATTTTGCACATTGCGAACCCCTCCCCTTTTTTTTAGCTAAAATAAAAAAATAAATATGTTTTCCCTTGGTCTTTTTATGTTATGGTCATCGGCCGTGACGTTAAGAAGACGTGTGTTTTTCCGCCTGGAGTAATGACCATTACCGTGATTATCAGCATCCCTGGTAACGGTAGCAGAGGGGTTCAACTGAGCTCTTGGATTTAAAAATAAGCCATGACTCTTATAATTGATCAATATTAGAAGACCTAGTTTGTGTAGTAGTGGTATAGTAGGGGGTCTCATCTCATCTCTAGCAAAGACCGGTCCATCTGTTCGCCTTTTACTCTGCCTTTCTTTTTGTACGATGTAATTTTCACCCTTACACCGCTGAATCTGTTTCTCAGCAAAATAAATCACTGC
>CAXHKU010000142.1:0-39449 GCA_964017125.1 Flabesymbios commensalis
TTCAAGTGACTGAAAATGTTAACTTAAATAACTCAGAACTCTAGGTTTTAATAGTATTAAAGCTGCTAATTACATCGTTTTTCTCTGACGAATCACGCAGAGGGAACGATTCATTTTCACGCAAATCTATCACTCACAGTAGAAAAGTAACAAGCAATTCGATCCCTTGGATATGAAAGGGTGTATCTGCCACTTTAGAAAGTTGCAGCTACACCCTTTCATATTCTTTAATATGCAAAGGGGTGATTATTGTGGAATGTGTAATTATTCAGTAATTATACTGTTGATTATAATACATGTAAGTATGGTGCTTACACAAGCATAATACCCAGATAACACGACACGCTGGGCATGGTGATTTATTGCCGGGCCAGCGTCGTAGACATTGACCCAGCATTAAGCCAACATTAGGGAAACGTACATTGCTTAAACAAGCACCGTGGAATGTATCAGAATAAACCGAGATGAACACAGTCACGAAAACAATAGGGGCCTTTTTATATAAATCATCAACATAAATCCAGACACTAGACATTGACACAACATTGTGTCAATGTCTCGTGTTTGCTGGGATATCTTAGTCAGCTCTCGCTGAAATAGTTTTTTTAAATCCATGGAGACCAAAGGGTTTTTTTCAATTTGAAACCATCATAAAAGTCTTAGTTATCTCTTTCTGCTTCATGTGAATGCCTATGTCATGGGTCTACAGCCATTAGAAATATTTTAGTCTTACAGTGCGGGGATCGACTTCAGACGTCAGAATCTGACGTCTACAGACGTCAGATTCTGACACCGTCAGACACCGAAAGAGTTAACAGTAAGCAGTTACTAAAATATGGCTTTGCACGACAGAGCAAACAGAAACATTTTCCAGCCAACGTTTGATGAGGTTGCGTTGGCCCGGCATTGGTTTTGGGAGGTTTATGACACAGCAGAGTTATCTTTATGTGTGAATATGTAAAGGTTATGTACAATTAGACATTGAGGGCATGTTGGTCTAATGTTGGTACAGCATTGGACCAACATAGGCCCGTGTTGCTTATATGTACACTTATATAATTTATTCATTCTGACAATAAAGGAACAAACAAAAATTAAGCGATATTGAAGGCGATATTGTGGAAACATATTTTAGCATGATAATCGTAAAGTATTATTAATAAAACATTGGTTGCCACAATATCATGGTTCTTGACCAAATGACTGTCTAAATCGTCGCCTGGGACTCAAATAGACCATTCAGCTCCAGAGGCGATGAAATGAGGTTAATAGCATTGTCCCATCTCAATAAAAAATGAAATATTTATAAAAAGCTCCAGCTCTCCTGGCCTATAAGTGTCCTACTCAACGAAATGACGCTGTTCTGGCGTAAGTGTCCTACTCAACGAAATGACTGCCGTAGATTGGCAATTTAACACCATATTTGAAGTGAAATAGGGTCCGTCATTTCGTAGGTGTCGGGAACACACACTTTGGTCGCTCACAAATAAATAGTGTCATGATTAAGGCTGCGTGAAGGACACATTATCAGTGTAGTTTTGTACAATCAACCACAGTCACCCAATGCCTGCGACGCTGGCCCAGCATTAAACCAGCATTGGGCCTACTGCTCATGCTTGCAGAGATCTGGATACAGTGTTGTACACGTAGAGAAAAGTGAATACTGAGTATATTGACATTGGGCAAATATAATTAACGTATATGATTAACCTTGGTCTGACTGGATTGTCTGGTGGTATTTGTCGCCACCTGAAGCTGGAATTGCTGACGCAATTTCCAGCTTCAAATGGCGGAAAATATTTTGCTTCGTGATCTGCACAATTACATTTTTTTATTAACTGAAAGAAGCTGCTGGCTCAATCACAGAAGCTAAACAGATGTATCCTATATTACATGCAATCTTTGCTGCTGGGATTGAGTCCCTATGAAAGCGACACATGGTGTCTCAACATGCTCAATAGGCGTCTCCCGACAAATGATACAGTATAATAAATTGTATTTTCTCTTTTTGATAATGTCAAATATAGAGTCTGAGTCTGATATTGTACGCCATTCAACGCCCTCCCTGACAATGAATGATATCGTTGTCAATGCAAATAGTGAACAAGTTGCTTCATTAAACTCATCTGTTATGCTCGATGTCTCTGAATACAAAGTACTTCACATGGAACATGGTGTGAAAACACATGCCATTTTTTATATAGAATCATTTTTCGTCATTTGAAGCTGTAAATTGTGCTTCAAACCAATTGTAATGCGACTAAAATTTAAAAAAAATAATGAAAAAAATAATTCATAGTAGATGCTCAGTTTATCCATTCTTATATTTTGTTTAACCATTGTGCAGCTAAGACCGTATATATGTACGTTTTCAAGCAAATTTCAGACAAAATAAAATTTTATTAAATATGTAACATAGCTTTTTGTAGATGCTAGGTAATCAAATAATTAAATTTCGGTAATTGCCATTTTTTATAAATAAACATATTTTTCGTCACTTGAAGCTGGAAATAGCGTTAGCAATTCCAGCTTCAAATGAATGAAAAATAGAAACAAACAATTCGGCAGAAGAGTTAAAGGGAGGGTGTTAAGGTTTTAAAATATAGTTTTGGCCATTATTTTGGCTTAATTATACTATTCAAAGTACATCCCAAAATAAATCATCATTAAATTTTTAATATATGCCACGAAAAAGTGCATTTGAAGTAGGCCAAATGGATCTCATATTGAGGGTCATAAAAAACGCTCCCACTATCAGCAGCTGCCGTGTGACGTCACACGGTGAAGTCGTATGCCTACAGCAGTCCACTTGCACTGATCCTATAGTGATCCCGCAGTCACTACCCAGTAGTTGTTCATGGATTGTCCTACAAAGTTTTAATGTCATCTTTGTTTAAATTGTTATCATGCCAAAACGTTGCGTCTCCGGTTTGTGTAACAATACAAATGAAGATGTTACAGCACTAATACATGGCCAAAAGATTCCCAAATCGCACGCAAGTGGGATCGTTTTGTGAAACTCGACAGAGCTAACTAGAAGCATGGTAATCCCGCTTATGTTCTGTGTGGTGTTCACTTCAGACAACCTTATGATTTCATATCTTATGGTCAGTGGAGACATACATTCAGTTTTCACTCCCGGCCTACCCAGGGTAAATGTCCCAGAATATATCTAGATCAAACGTCTAGTTCTAACCGTTAGGCCTACTGCTACCAGGGCTAATGATGACGATGATGACTTCAACACCCCCATAACCACTTATTACCACCAGAACGCATAGCAATCACGACTGTTTTCAATTTCAGCTACTTAACTTTTATACACGTAGAATTGTGGTTCACACCTGTGATACCAGATTGCATTATTCAGATACATTATTATATAAATGATAATTTTTTGAATAAAACTGTTCATGAAAACTCAGCCCCACGGGGAACAAAAAAAAATTATATTGGGTGATCAGGCCTACATACTGACCGACCCAGGGTTGTCACCAAAAACTTGGAAAAATTAGTAAGACTAGCCAAACGGCGCTGAAAACAAAATTAATATGTTTATTTACAATATTTCAAACTCTCGCCTGATAAAAGTCAATAAGAGCGCCGTTGGGGTTAAATTCCATAATTTTGAGAATTATTTTGTAAATAATTCAATGAATAAATACGACCGAACTTCCCATAACTTTGTTCTGAGACGTCGAACGCAGATGGCTTAACCATCGACATGCTACACTTTTTAATGAGAAAAGGAAAATTCCTGTGACGTATCGACATAAACCAGGGAATTACCATGATGACATCGCCTACCCAGCAAACACAAAACATTTGTAGACCTATAACACTTGTACAATGCTGGAACAACGTCGGAGACGTTGGGCCAGAGTTGTACAAATGTTATGCAAATGTTTTGTGTTTGCTGGGTAACCACATTGGTCCAGCATTGGCGGTGATGGGGATTTAGACAAATTTGTTGTGTCCGAGCCGGTACGCTTTGCAACTCGCATCAGATCCGGCGAAAGGGGGGTATGGGGTCATTAGCATTTATGGTAGGGCGGTTAACAAGGATGCGCGTTGTTTGAATACAATGTCGATCTTTGATGGAAGTGAAGAGAGAAATTCTCAAATTCGACGTTTTCGAAGCAGACCTTCTTTCTGATTCTATTTTCCTTGGTTTAACTTTCATTAATAGGCTACCAAATATCATCAAAATCGTTTGAGAATTTTGATTGAGTCAGAGTGAGTTGACGAGGGAGTTCACAGGCTCACTACTCTCTGAGAAATCGGATAAATCTCCATCGCTAGTTGTAGCCATTTTGACGGAGACCTCTTCATGACTTCAACGTGTGACGTGCCAGGCTGTTCGGTAGTTTCCGTGACCGTTACAGAATCCGAAGTGACTTCGGCTCGGAAAATCTAACAAAAACATTTTTTTTACCAATAATAAAAAAAATTAAGTCAAAATTAATCTAGCTGTTTTAATTATTTGGATATGTTCCATTTATTGATGCTCACCCAACCTTAACCTTAACACCCTCCCTTTAACAAGAGTTTTCAATTTGAAGATTGAAATGAAGAAAAACAGTAACTGAAAACTGAGCAGGATAAAATCCAGATCATCTCACTTGGTGCCAAGAAAACAATACAAGGTATCATTATGATGGTATCATCATCATGATCGATTGCGCACAGTGCGGGTTCAGACCCCCCCCCCCCCCCGTGAAATTTCAGGATCCGTTACATTTCCCCAGTAAACAGAAGACGTCGATCCAGTGTTGGTTCAATGTTGGGCCTCTGTTTTTAAAGCAGCAACGTTGGTGTCGACGGGCAAGTAATTAACATTAATGAGATTCCAATATAGTTGATTGATGAAATTCCAATATTGTTGACAAAGCAGATGACGATAACTGCAGATTGTCTTGTAGAACCAGTGTTATCCATGGTGGCTCATACTCGTAGTTATCTGATCGCAAGGCGGATATAGCTGCTGACAACAGAATAGTGTAGTAGATAAGGTAACCTATTGTGCATTTTATGATTAAAGCATGAAATTTCTACCACTTGTAGAACATATCCTAAGGGTCATTTTTAGATGTGGAGGTAAACTGGATTTGACCTCTGATGACCTCTAAAGGTCATTGACCTCGAAAGGTCAAAATATTCACTGGCATAGCCAAAAAGTAGTTAAAATTGTATATTACAATGTCTATGATTTGTTTCTGTGTCCCAAAAGTGTGTCAAATACTCGAAGAGACTGCTTTGAATGATAAACATAACATCAAGGTCATGTCAAGGTTACACCAAGGTCATTTAAAGGTCAAACTGGCAGAAAATGCCCACTTTTTATCAATTTCCACGCTGTTGTTGTACAATCATTTATTACAAGGGACTGGTTTTGACATATCCTTCGTCCTATGTATTTTCCACACACATTTAGGATATTAAGGGCTGTATCAGCCTTGGCAAGGAGGCTAGGTATTTCACTTATTACGCTCCTTCCTCAAAATCTAGTTGAACGGGCCAAATTACAATTATGCAGCATTGTAGAACAATAGCTTGGGTTCCCATAGCAAAATATTGACAAATAATTAGGTTATGAAGTTTGACATGGGGTGGGGTTGTATTTTACTGGAGTACCATCCGAAATCAATTTGAAGGTCATGTCAAGGTCATTTCAAGGTCAAACTGGCAAAAACTGTTACCATGATTTTCAAATGTGTCCTCACTTAAAGGAGCCTGAGCTTCAGTCTGGTGGCATGTAGGCCCTATACACTTTTTCTAGAATCACATCTATATACATCAACCTAACTTAATATGCAGGTGAGCCATATCTGATAATTTAAACATTATTATCTATAGGCCTACTGCAGATAGATGCATGGTGTAAGCCATGTGAGCCATAGTTATATGGCGTTGATGCCATCACCTTTAACAACTCTCTACAGTCTAATGTTCCAGGTAGCTGGAAGTTGTTAGAATTGAGACCAAATAAATTGAGAGAAAATGATTGCCATTTATACTGATTATAACTGCTCGGTTAGAACGTTGAATTGTATATAATGTTAGAGTGACCCTAATATCCTAATAGAAGTGGTGAGCAGGTTTTTATCACACGTCCGTAGGGGAAGGGGGGGGGGGGGTAGTCGCGCCGGGATCTATCAGACGGCACCTAATTTTTATGGGTGCAATAACTGAAAAACTAGTGGTCATTTTTTCTGAAATTTTAAATCACATTCTCATCAACATGGGGAGGTGCAAGTGATTTTTTAAACATGCTACCAAAATGCCAAGATATCTCCCAGAGTTCAACTTCATAATTTGTTGTGGGCGCAAAAACTCTAAACCCTAATCAGAAATTATCCAAATCTTACAATCACATTCCCCACAATATGAAGATGTACAGGCAATTTGTTCAAGATTTCACTGAAATTTAAAATGGCCGCCGCAAATCAACTTCATAATTTATTGTGACCACACAACTCAAACTTTGTGAGAAAGTGGTCAAATTTTACAATCAAATTCTCAACGATATGGAGATGTGCAGGTGATTTTTCAAGCATACCGGATACTAAAATTAATTTCGAGGCTACATCAATTTGTCAGATAGCTCGGCAAAATATCGATGTCATGACCGCCTAATTTTCTTGCTAAATTGAACCAACATAATCAGGCTAAAATGATTGTGTCGCTTTAAGACCCCAGCTGTCACTATGATATAATAAAACCGATTATTCCATCGTTCGGTATTCATTTCATAATTCAATACTAGACCGCCATAGCCATAACAAAATACTATACCGTTATAACGGAATAGTAGACCGTTATAACGGATTATTTCGCCGTTATAACGTATTTGTAGGCCGTTATAACGTGATACTAGACCGCCATATAACGAAATACTAGACCGTTATAACGGGATAGTATACCGTTATAACAAAATACTAAAAAGGTATAACGGAATAGTAGACCGTTATAACGGAAGACTAGACCGTTATAACGTAATAACAGACTGTTATAATGAAATACTAGACCGTTATAGCGTGATACTAGACCGTCATAGCGAAATACTAGACCGTTATAACGGGATAGTAAACAGTTATAACGGATAAGTATACCGTTATAACGAAATGGTAGACCGTTATAACGAGATACTATACCGTTATAACGGAGTACTTGGTCGTTATAACAGAATAGTAGACCGTTATAACGGATTATTAGCCCGTTATAACGGGATAGTAGACCATTATAGCGGATTAGTAGACCGTCATCACGAAATACTGAACCGTTATAACGGAATAGTATACCGTTATTACGAAATACTAGACCGTTATAACGGAATAGTAGGCAGTTATATTGAAATACTAGACCGTTATAACGGAATAATATATCGTTATAGCGGATTAGTATACCGTTATAACGTGATACTAGACCGTCATAACGAAATACGAGACCGTTATAAAGGGATGGTAGACCGTTATAACGGATTAGTAGACGGCTATAACGAAATACTCTACCGCTATAACGAAATACTAGACCGTTATAACGGAATATTATACCGCTAAAACGGATTAGTAGACCGTTTGTTTTGGCTGATATAGTTTTTGCTCTTTGAATTATCCACGCCTGTATTGATATCTGGGCGGATGTAGAGCTCTCATCTTTGAGAATTGAAAAAAATCAAAATGGCTGCCAAGAAATCGCCGAAATTATTATGCTTTTGCCAATTTTTCTTATTAAATGTCCCTCTCAACACCAGCCCAAAAGGAAAGCCGCGAGATACACACCCCCTACCCGTTACCCCAGTCATTACGCAACATTACGACATAACATGGAGAGACTGAACATCTGCCTGGACCACCGAACTAACCTAGCCCGGCCGGACAAATTTGCCCGGCCGGACAAACTGGACACGTGCCCATCTGGTCAAATCCAAATATACAGGTTTGTGACGTAACAATTATAGAAGGAAAGAATCTTCTCACAGATCGCAGCATCCACAACGCCATAAAAGCAGAGCACATCCAGTCACCGGCCACACACGCTACCAAGATGCCAAAGATTACACAAGCAAAGAATTATCACTGCGACAAGTGCGGCCAGTCCTTTACTAATAAGGCAAACAAGTACAGACACGAAGTAGCTATACATAACATGCATGGCGGCCCTACCATCCTAAACTGCAGCCAATGCACGACAACTTTTAAGAGGATGTCGGACCTGATACGGCATAAGGCGAAGTACCACGTCCGAGCCTCAACATCAACGGACCCATACAGCCAAGTCGCCAGCTCACTGGGAGATTACACCATCCCCAAGAAGAAGAAGAAAAGAGTGACACCATCATGCACTGTATCTCGCCATCCGGATACAGTATGCGGCGACACAACACCAAAAGCGCCTGTAATGGAGGAAGACCCTCTCAAAATCCTCCACCACAGAAAACTGCCCACAAGTCTGCTGGTCCCGAGGAAAGACATAGAGAATACCCGACCGGAACCAAGAACAACGGCGGTACCCACCACACTCCTCAGCCCTACCACATTCATCAGGTCACCGGCAACACCACGTATACCACTACCAATCTCAACAGCTTCAACCCCCTCAACTGTGGACACTAACTGGGCAGAAGATGTCTTCGGCCCAGATGATACACCAACCAAAGAGGACCCACGAGAGCCGGCAGCCGCCCGACGCAGTACACAGATGGTATTAACCCCACCAGCTGCCACCTCGAGTCCGGTCGGCACACGCAGGGACCATTTGCCGGTCCCAGCAGTGACAGCCCAGTCACCGCAACGCCCGGACCTTGACGCCACCCTGGATTACACCAACGATGACAGAAATCCGCCCGCATCACCCCCGGGATCCCCTGTGGTGGTTCACGAGCAACCTGCTCGTGCCCCGCCACATGGGATACCTATTGTGGAGGTAGCCCAAAACCTCGGCCATATCCCAAGACCACAGCCACAACAAGCGACCAGCATGGACATCGAGTTCCGGTGTGGTCGCACAAATGACCGCATGATTGCCAGAGGTTGCCCCTTCACCATTTTCCAAGTAGCAGAGGCCTTTCGCATCAACATTCTGCAGCCCAACTTGGAGTTTGAACTTAACGCCCTCCGCAACAATCTGAGACCCCCAGCAGCCCAACCACCGACCATGCTCATAGATGGAAACATCAGAGAACATCGAACGCAGGACATTATGGAGCCAGAACACACAGCTGATGTTTAAAGAATCCCTACTGACACCAATCCTGAACATGAACTATCGCACCCCTGATGGCTATTCCGGCAGACGCCTCATAAACTTTAATTCACGTTCTTTGTTATCATTTTATCGCACTTGTATATATCATAAAACTGACGAACTCTAAAAAAGTCTCTACTCACCAACAGTTAGATGCTATCTCCATGTGGAGACCCGCATCAACCGTACCTGTTAAAACGTTAACATAAAACATAATGTATATATAAAATTCTGTTCATATGCATCTTACATTCTTCTATATTAAAACTTATTATATATAGATATAGAATAAATGTTTTTATTCGCCACATTATCTTTATAAATGTGAAACCAATTCTAAATCATTGCATTGTCCGCCCGCATACTCACAATCATCCTGTCCAGATGCCGAGACACCTTCTCCGTACTTCTGCCGCCTTTCTGCCACCGACCGTCCTTCACCACTTTCACGCTCTGTTTCAAACCCATCCATGCTCTGTCCGTCCACCGGCCGATAAAAACACCCCGCCTAACCATTGGCCCGATAAGAACCTGCATCAAACCAAACAACATAAGATATTCACATGTATGGGCCCAAAAAGAGCCGCCTAAGTATTAAAACCGCTCACTTACTATACTTTGTCGCTTTAGACACTTAAGCCGTTCTAACATGGTTACATGACTGCTGGTACCTAACTCCGCTTTCATTCTTCAACTTGATTAAAAGGTTATTGCCCTTATCACGTTTTGATCTAATATCTCATAAACATTTTACGCTTCCAATCCCTCAAATGAACAGCACTTGTGTCCCGGCCGGATAAGGTTCACTTTGTCCGGCCGGAGCAGGAGTGCGTGTTTGCCCGGCCGGACAAATACAATTTTGCCCGGCCGGACAGGTACGTTATATGCTCCTCTATCCGCCCGGACAACCATTTTTTCCGGCCGCACCTATATTGTTTGGCATTTTAGAATGTTTTTCACTTTACAAAAATGTTAAAACTGTGATGTCATATACTAATTGTTGCTATGATACTGTTCTGTAATAAACAAATTGTATACTTCCTCACCGGAAGATTACTATATAAGGAGACACAATAACCATGTTCTGTCACTCTGTACCTGAAGAAGGCAATAGCCGAAACTAGTAGTATAATAAACATCAAGATGAAGTAGACCTGCCTTTGTTCTACTTTCCATCACATAACCTGAGCAATCAGATGCAGTATAGCTAACAAACTTTAGAGGATACTGAATCCCACCTTTGATTTTGATGATTTAGAGAGTACAACCAACAGAACAACCATCATGCTCCAAACAACACAACAGTCGTCATCAACACCAGTAAACCCAAAAGACATGACCACAGCAGAACAGCAACCACCATTGCAATCTCCTAATGCCAAACAATCGGTACCAGGTCTAAACACTATACAACCAACTGCGCAGAAAACCCTAAAAGACGAAATATTACAACTAGGAACACGCACCAGCACCCCAACAAAAGGATGCAGCATCAGACTCATAGATGTTCAAAATTTAATGGGAGGCAACCAATCTATTAACCTAGAAGACTACGACTCTGCCAATGAAGATGGAGATATTACACAAATTAACAACAACCAGGATGCAGATATCAGCAATAACCTCACCAATCTACACCAGGCAATGATAACATCTCTTATTGTGCAACAGCCCACCACTAAAGTGATAAACAACATCATCCTAGCTACGAACAATAATGACAGCACATCAACAGATCAGAAAGAAAGGTTCGCCAATTACGAAAGAAGGATGTTGGACACATCCCAACCAAGCAACGAAAAAATAACAAATGAAACGTTTGAAACAATAAAGGAACAATCGACCCGTGATATCCCCACAGCTTCACCAATCAGCTCAACCTACAGGGCCCTTAGAGCGGAATTCCAAAAAATGATCAGGATAGATCATCACATTAAAAGTCTGAGTATATGCACCCAAAAAGGCCACATCCCAGCAGGACTGAGCCTATCTAAAAAACTCAATGTTATAGGCCCAAAACCAGAACTTGACATTGATTTGAGGAGAATTCAATACAAGGCTGAAATAGAAACATTAGAAAGACTGCTATCACATTACCAAGAAACACAAATTGAAAACCTATCAGCTTGCCGCAACCTAGACAAGCTATATTACAGGCTACCATCAGAAGAGAGATTACAAATTCGTTCCAAAATGATTCTAATGTCAGAATCACTAGCTTTTGAACTAAAACAAAAACGTTCGAAAAAACAATTGAATGTTGATATAAATACAGACTCAGATAGAGATGACTTGCCATTAGATAACAGACAGCCGCCGAAACCACAACGCAGACCGATCAGAGGCAGAAGACGTATACAAAACAACCAGGACCAGTAGGATCTCTAACAACACACAATGTCGGCTCCACCTGTCAGCTCTGTATACAACTTAACAGACTCACCGTTAACGAGTGACGAGACAATGCTGCTGGAAAAAGGAATGAAATTCATCCCAACCAATCCCAAATGGGACCATGCACAGTGGTGTACAGACATTGGCAACTTTACAAAAAAGATCAAATCAAAATGGATATACGAAGGACAGACAAAGGCCAAAAATAAAACAAAATTAGAGTACGAGAAACTAAAAAGACCACACCAGACGACATGGCAACCACCCCTAAGCCAGCTGACAACTCCCCAACAGGACTTTATAAAAGAACTTTCCCGGGCGCTAACCAACCTGAAACCTCTCAACCAAAGAGATAATCTTAAAAAAGGCGAAAGAAGAGCAATCAAATCGCTGAAAAATAAAACCAACTGTGTAATAAAACCTGCTGACAAAGGCTCCGGCACTGTAATTTGGTCTCTCGAAAATTACAGGAAAGAAGCATATTCCCAATTGGAAACCAACAACTACCAGGAAATACCCACATCAATACTAGCAGAAACAGAAACAAAAATCAATAACCACCTACAACATCTGGTAAACAAGGGCATAATAAACAATGCAGAAAAGACGGCGATGACGCAGACAGACGGCAGAGAAGCAGAATTCTACATGCTTCCAAAAATCCACAAAAATCTACAAACGCCACCGGGAAGACCAATAATGAGTGGCAACGGTCACCCTACAGAGTGGATCTCCGCTTGGGCGGACACAAAATTACAAAAATTGATGAAAAGCCTGCCATCGTACCTAAGAGACTCAGGCCATTTGTTAAATTTATTAAAAGACCACGATATACCGCACAACAGCCGAATAATATCACTGGATGTATGCTCACTTTATACAAATATACCCCACGAAGATGGCCTGCAAGCAATCATGGATGTTGGCACAGAATTTGACCCCCTCACCGACTACACACCGGTAAGAGACATAGCTTCGCTAGTCCTTAAAAACAACATTTTTAAGTTCGATGGCAGACATTACATCCAAACACAAGGGACCGCCATGGGGACAAGAATGGCCCCGGCCTATGCAAACATTTTTATGCATCCTATCGAAAAAAACATCCTCGCCAACCACCCTAACATCACCTTTTGGAGAAGATACATAGATGATATCATCTGCATCATGGAAACAGATGACGCTCATACCGTAGATGACCTCCTAGCTTACGCAAACCAACTTCACCGCACTATCAAATTCACAATGGAAGCAGACACAAAAGGGATCCCCTTCCTAGATATGATACTCACAATCAAGAACAGACGGATAAACTCGCAACCCTACACAAAACCCACAGACCGGAAATTGTACATCAGGAAAGACTCATGCCACCCAACACACCAGAAAACAGGCATAGCCTACAGCCAGGCCCTCCGCCTGAAAAGAATCTGCTCATCTACGACAGATTACATCAGTGAAACAGACACCTTAAAAACCAACCTGATAAGACGCGGTTATGATGAAAATATGATACAAAAGCAAATCGACAAGGCAACAGCAATCACTAGAGAAGACTTACTTAAAAACTCAACCACCAACCGGCCTGATGCAGATGAAGCCATACACTTCATCACCACCTACAGACACGGTCTACAAAACACACACAACATCATAAAATCAATGTGTGACAAATTCAATGTTGAAATCGTCTTCCGCATAGCATACAGGAGAGACAAAAACATAAAAGACATTCTAGTACGCGCAAAACTGCCGGATGCAACAGAAAGAACCCCTATAACCACACAGCTCACATCAAGATATGTAAATAATACAAACTCTCACATCTATTGCAGAAAAGACGTGGATGACCGCACATGTGTCAGATGCCATATGCTTGCGCTTGACAGAAAATTCATCCTCCACCGGGGCTCAGTACATGTCATAAATAAGCAAATCACTTCCTGCAAACAACTACATAATATTTACATAATCCGCTGCCTCATATGTGACACGTGGGACCAACACACTGAATTGATAACACCACACGATCTGATTAACAACCTGCGAACCCGTGGTTTCTCAATCAGCCCGGAAGAACACCCCCACCCCAGATCCTCTAGTGACATAATGCTATACCCGGTATGGTCTTACCATACGGCCACCGTCAGATGCACGGAGTGCAAATTTTGCATATCAACCAACATCACACGAATGCCCACAACAATAGAACAAGAAATCAAAGCCTCCGTAACTAGTATCAAACTAGGCATTTTCTCTAAAGATTTCGCCTACACATCATGCCAGCGTCAAACATGCCAAGTGTGTACAAGAGTCGAAAATGGCCTCTTACAATGCAGGAGCGGCGCAAACTACCGCACAAGACCAGTATTATGTCACACCACTGGCTGTGTATACGCATTACAATGCCTGTGGTGCTCGCAAGTCGATATTGGTCAAACAGGCCGTGAACTACATACAAGGATAAGGGAACATATAAGAAATATTAAAATCAGCTGCACAACAAGCAACTTCGCGACCCATATGAACTCTCACAACGCACCGTTGAATTTTAAGATTTTTGTTCTGAACTATGTGAATACGAAATTTGACAGGCTGCTACAAGAATCAAGCTGGATTAATCAAACGAAAGCGGAAATCAACAATACAATAGAGGGCCACTACACCCTCTCCCCCACCTGCCTACAGGTGTATAATCACTATCAACACAGCGCCACATGCCAACCGATCTTCAAAGCCTTGCCCCGGTAATATACTACAATCACAACATATACCGGCCGCAACACCAGCCCAAAAGGAAAGCCGCGAGATACACACCCCCTACCCGTTACCCCAGTCATTACGCAACATTACGACATAACATGGAGAGACTGAACATCTGCCTGGACCACCGAACTAACCTAGCCCGGCCGGACAAATTTGCCCGGCCGGACAAACTGGACACGTGCCCATCTGGTCAAATCCAAATATACAGGTTTGTGACGTAACAATTATAGAAGGAAAGAATCTTCTCACAGATCGCAGCATCCACAACGCCATAAAAGCAGAGCACATCCAGTCACCGGCCACACACGCTACCAAGATGCCAAAGATTACACAAGCAAAGAATTATCACTGCGACAAGTGCGGCCAGTCCTTTACTAATAAGGCAAACAAGTACAGACACGAAGTAGCTATACATAACATGCATGGCGGCCCTACCATCCTAAACTGCAGCCAATGCACGACAACTTTTAAGAGGATGTCGGACCTGATACGGCATAAGGCGAAGTACCACGTCCGAGCCTCAACATCAACGGACCCATACAGCCAAGTCGCCAGCTCACTGGGAGATTACACCATCCCCAAGAAGAAGAAGAAAAGAGTGACACCATCATGCACTGTATCTCGCCATCCGGATACAGTATGCGGCGACACAACACCAAAAGCGCCTGTAATGGAGGAAGACCCTCTCAAAATCCTCCACCACAGAAAACTGCCCACAAGTCTGCTGGTCCCGAGGAAAGACATAGAGAATACCCGACCGGAACCAAGAACAACGGCGGTACCCACCACACTCCTCAGCCCTACCACATTCATCAGGTCACCGGCAACACCACGTATACCACTACCAATCTCAACAGCTTCAACCCCCTCAACTGTGGACACTAACTGGGCAGAAGATGTCTTCGGCCCAGATGATACACCAACCAAAGAGGACCCACGAGAGCCGGCAGCCGCCCGACGCAGTACACAGATGGTATTAACCCCACCAGCTGCCACCTCGAGTCCGGTCGGCACACGCAGGGACCATTTGCCGGTCCCAGCAGTGACAGCCAAGTCACCGCAACGCCCGGACCTTGACGCCACCCTGGATTACACCAACGATGACAGAAATCCGCCCGCATCACCCCCGGGATCCCCTGTGGTGGTTCACGAGCAACCTGCTCGTGCCCCGCCACATGGGATACCTATTGTGGAGGTAGCCCAAAACCTCGGCCATATCCCAAGACCACAGCCACAACAAGCGACCAGCATGGACATCGAGTTCCGGTGTGGTCGCACAAATGACCGCATGATTGCCAGAGGTTGCCCCTTCACCATTTTCCAAGTAGCAGAGGCCTTTCGCATCAACATTCTGCAGCCCAACTTGGAGTTTGAACTTAACGCCCTCCGCAACAATCTGAGACCCCCAGCAGCCCAACCACCGACCATGCTCATAGATGGAAACATCAGAGAACATCGAACGCAGGACATTATGGAGCCAGAACACACAGCTGATGTTTAAAGAATCCCTACTGACACCAATCCTGAACATGAACTATCGCACCCCTGATGACTATTCCGGCAGACTCCTCATAAACTTTAATTCACGTTCTTTGTTATCATTTTATCGCACTTGTATATATCATAAAACTGACGAACTCTAAAAAAGTCTCTACTCACGAACAGTTAGATGCTATCTCCATGTGGAGACCCGCATCAACCGTACCTGTTAAAACGTTAACATAAAACATAATGTATATATAAAATTCTGTTCATATGCATCTTACATTCTTCTATATTAAAACTTATTATATATAGATATAGAATAAATGTTTTTATTCGCCACATTATCTTTATAAATGTGAAACCAATTCTAAATCATTGCATTGTCCGCCCGCATACTCACAATCATCCTGTCCAGATGCCGAGACACCTTCTCCGTACTTCTGCCGCCTTTCTGCCACCGACCGTCCTTCACCACTTTCACGCTCTGTTTCAAACCCATCCATGCTCTGTCCGTCCACCGGCCGATAAAAACACCCCGCCTAACCATTGGCCCGATAAGAACCTGCATCAAACCAAACAACATAAGATATTCACATGTATGGGCCCAAAAAGAGCCGCCTAAGTATTAAAACCGCTCACTTACTATACTTTGTCGCTTTAGACACTTAAGCCGTTCTAACATGGTTACATGACTGCTGGTACCTAACTCCGCTTTCATTCTTCAACTTGATTAAAAGGTTATTGCCCTTATCACGTTTTGATCTAATATCTCATAAACATTTTACGCTTCCAATCCCTCAAATGAACAGCACTTGTGTCCCGGCCGGATAAGGTTCACTTTGTCCGGCCGGAGCAGGAGTGCGTGTTTGCCCGGCCGGACAAATACAATTTTGCCCGGCCGGACAGGTACGTTATATGCTCCTCTATCCGCCCGGACAACCATTTTTTCCGGCCGCACCTATATTGTTTGGCATTTTAGAATGTTTTTCACTTTACAAAAATGTTAAAACTGTGATGTCATATACTAATTGTTGCTATGATACTGTTCTGTAATAAACAAATTGTATACTTCCTCACCGGAAGATTACTATATAAGGAGACACAATAACCATGTTCTGTCACTCTGTACCTGAAGAAGGCAATAGCCGAAACTAGTAGTATAATAAACATCAAGATGAAGTAGACCTGCCTTTGTTCTAAATTACATAATTGCACCTTCTATTCATTACGCATATGAGACAATGATCAGTAATAATCTACTTGTTCACTTGTATCCTACACAAGGGGAGGCACATTCAATTACAAGGGAGGGCGGGGTATTTTTATCTTGTATTATATAAACCAATCGATGTACATGGCGGTTACAGTCGACATCGGCTTCATAAAATTGTGCTTTTAAGGTCAAGCTAAGATCATTTCAAAGGTGTGTCTTTTAATATAATATATTGGGACATATAATCACTGTGTGTTAAAACTATCACCAAATTATCAATCTCATACATATTCTGCAAATAAAAACTCAATTTCAAGAGGTCAACGGAGTTGTAAGTAAGTGAGAGTATATATTTTTAGGATTTTTGCCAGTTTAACCTTCAAGTGACCTTGATATGACATGTAAGTTGCTTTCAGACGGTACCCCAGTAAAACACAGTTCCAAACCATATGATCCTTCATAACCCAATTATGTATTGATATTTTGCCATGGGAGCCCAAGCTGATGTTTCACAATGCTGCAAGGAAATGAGTGTAATAAGGGGAATAAGGGTGTGATACCCCTCCCAAGGTTGACACTGCCCTCAATTTCTTGAAATTTTTGTGAAAAATATGTCTGACCAATAATATCTCAAAATCAGTCTTTGTAATAGTTAATTGCATCACTAACCGCGTTGAATTTTATATAAAGGGGATATTTTCACATTGTTTTGCGATTTTGACCTTGAAATAAACTTGATGTAACTTTGCTATGACCTTGGTGTTATTTTTATCAATAATAGTAGTCTCTCTGTGCATTTGACATATTTCTGGAATACAAAAATAGTTTATAAATATGGTGCCCGGTAATACACAATTTTCACCACTTTTGGCATTGCGAATGCTTATATGTCCTTTCGATGTAGATGACCGCTAGAGGTCATCAGGGGTCAAATCTAGCTCACCTCCACAATTTAAAATAAAGATCAGGATATGTGCTAATAATGTTCGAAGTTTCATGCTTTATTCATAAAATGCACAATTGTTTTATTATGGGAGCTTAACGAGTACACTATGACCCAAGTATTTTGCCGAACTTTCTGATTTTTTTTGACATATTTTTGACAGTATGACCTTGAAATGACCTTGATATGATCTTGACCTTGTTTTTCGTCGTTATCCCAGTAAAACATAATCTCAACCCATGTTAGACTTCATAGCCCAATTATGAATCAATAGTTTTCCACGGGAGCCCAAACTGATGTTTAACAGCTGCTGCACACTGTAATTTTGCTCGTCCAATTAAACATTTAGGAAAGGGTGTAGTAAGGGGAATACTTAGGGTGTACCCCCCCCCCCAAGTTAGATACTGCCCTCAATCTCCCAAAATAGATGACTGCACCACTAGTATTGTTTAAATTGATTAAAAGTAGATATTTTCACTATTTGTGGCCATTTTGACCTTCAAATGACCCTAAAGTAACCTTGACATGACCTTGATGGTATTTGTGCGATTAACAAGAGTCGCTTAGAGTATTTCGCACACTTATGGAATACAAAAACATTTCAAAGATATTGTAATACACAATTTTCACCACTTTTTAGCTTCGCAATTAGATATTTTGACCTTTCAAGGTCAATGACCTCTAGAGGTCACCAGGGGTCAAATCTAACTTACCTCCACATCTTAAAATAAACTACAGGATATGTACTAATAATGGTGGAAGTTTCATGCTTTAATCATAAAATGCACAATGGTTCCATTATGGGAGCTTAACCACTACACTAGAACACAGATTTTGTCAGAGAATTGGTAACTATTATGTCCCGTGATTGATTGTGATATTGGAATCAGATACTCGTCACAGAGAATTGGTAACTCTTATGGTTCCGTGATTGATTCTAATCAGATGCGACTGTTTTGTCCGTTTTTTCTGTAATAATTAGAATGACCCAATGTCTACTTACAATCTAATGATTGATTACATTCCATGGAAGGTTGTTGTCTTCAATCAATATACCGTGTATCTTGATCAATCTTTCGTAATCCAGCTGAATTTGCTGGAGACACAGCGTTTATCTAATGCTTTTAACACATAGAGCGCTACGGCCAGTGTTATTTTATAATTCTTACAGTGCGGGGATCGACTTTAGACGTCAGATTCTGACGTTCTTAGACGTCAGACGAAAAGGGTTAAAAGCTTAAGTTATCTAATTTAAACACACATCTTCAGGTGGTGGAAATTACTCATAGAAAAGATCGTGGCTAGTTCGCACAGGGGTTAGTCAGTACAGTGCCCATTATGTTGAAAGTAAGTTTCTGTGCTGCCTCATAGTGAAGGACTGTGTCAGTACCCTTGACTTCATGTTCGAAAGTGTTTTTTTTCAAAACAAATTGTGAAAAAGTAAAACACTTTTTCTATTTTTTTGAAGGGTCAAAAGGTGTTTGCATTGAACGTGACAGTTTCAGCTCCTATAGTTGTAGTGCCCTAACTGAAGTATCTAATCCTTTAAACTTGTTGGAATTTTTCAAAATACGTGCATGTGCGGTTTGTTCAAAAAAGAACAATATACATGGGGCTAGTTCGACTGTTCAGATTAACCCCACAAAATATCTGGTACATCCAACACTGTTCAGACACATGTTCGAACTAACCCCAAGTGTATTGTTTGTTCGAACAGTGAAAAATCTAACTTTACTCCCATATTTTTCTGACTCTGACGTTGTTTTCAATTTGAGAATAATGTATCATAAAAATATCATTTATATATAGTTGAATACTTCACGACAAAAATATCAGTCTCCTAACTTCATCATATAAAAGATTAAATCTTTTTTTTTTAATTTTGTTTGAACTAGCCCCGGTCTCCCTTATTTGTTTTATTTGCGAACAAACATTTGTAAATCTTTGAACACCCATTTCTTTCCCAATATAACTGTGCTGAGCGTTCTAAGGGTTGATTCTGGCCAAAGAAACCCATTGAGGCAACGCGTCGTGTTTGCTTTGGAAAAGCTTTCCTGCATTGAGTATCAACTGGCTTTAAGTTATCCCGATCTGTCTTAAGATCACTGGTTGATATTTAAGACACAAATTCGACTGAAGTCGGTTGGTTAAACGTGTTAAACCGGATCCCAGGTATACCAAGATATCCTATGCAAGACTTATACTTTTGATGTTATTACAGTTCTGTTCTTGTTTCTCCGGTTTCACCTCCACCTCCTCCTCCGCCTCCGGCGTCTTGGGCAGTTGCATAACAATGTAGGGTTTGTGGAAATAGAGCAGCTCGATTTTGTCTTTTTGAAAGTAGATGAGCAGCACCGCCACACAGCACAGCATGAAGGCGAGGCACCATGCAGCTAGGGAGTGGTAGTCTGGTAATGTACGCACATTCACACAGTTCCTCAGGAGCTGTACAGACCTCCTGGATAGAGCCATATCCGCCACGTGATCGTCCTCAATACAGATCCTGTACAGAGTCCTCTGTGAAACCAGGTCACTCACCAGCACGGAATTCTCGTTGTTTCTCATCACAATCTCCGTTTTATACAGTCTCACCTCTTCCGTGGCATTTTGGGATGATTGAATCTCGTAGTAGACGAAAGCGTAGCCTTTGAGTCTTGGAGGTTCCGGCCACTGGAACACGGCTATGGTGCCCACGATGGCGTGTGTTACCACGTCCATGTTCACGTCCTCACATCTGTCCCCCTTGAACAGTCCCCCTGTACAGGCACACTCAGGCTGACTGCCCACCAGGTAACATTCCCCATTACGACACGCGTTGCTAGGACACAGCTTATTGCCGTACACGTTTCTCTGTGTGCTCGTAGTGTACCCGGATGTGTTTGTTGCCATGGCGACCAGCATTTGTAAAATGGCAGAAAGCCATCTTAGGATGTCCTTAGTTCCCATCAGCTTCATCACCTGCAACAAACAAATTATAGCGTCATTAGAAGTCAGAAACCTATATTACACACTTGAGTATATTCTATACAATTGTATACTTTTCATTTGATGTGAGGTGACAATTACATAGGCGTCTCTTCAGGAGGTTCTCATGGCCCAGTTTAGCCTATATATGCACAAAGGTAGCCTAAAACCCCATTCATTTCATTTCATATAGGCGTCGGTTTCGAAAAATGATTTTAATATTTATTTAAGAATGATCAGGATTTCATATGACTTGACATGGTTTGGTCATTTATTTTTGTGGGTGGGCATAGTTGTAAACCTACAAATACAGGGAGCCATCAAAACATTGTAACTATTTTGGCTTACCATATAGAAGAGCATATATACAAAAATCTACGGAATGCAGAAAACCCATCGTTGGTAATACATGATTTTATCAATCAGTCAATCAATTGTAGAACTTCTAAAGCGCCTAATTTCTCGGGAGAACCGAGCTCAGGGGCGCACTAAGACCAATATCATGGCCAGGTTCAGAGCATATAGTCGTATATATTGTAATCGTTTAAGTGCAAATAGCAGCCATCTTGGATTTATGCAAGCCGTGAAAAACGCTGGACAGCATATCATCTGTTGGCAGCAAAAAGTAAGAAAAAATCAATTAGGGTAACAGTCGTTTCGTGTCTGGTTGATTGACTACCTCATTGTACCTGACTAATAATTAGATTTTTAGCCCTTAAAGCGCTGAAATATTTTTGTATAAGCCATGGAAACCGAATTTGAAATCATCATAAATGTCTTAGCTAGCTCTTCCCGATTCATTTTAATGCCTATGTTATGGGTCTACGGCAATTACAAATATTTTTGATCTTACAGTGCGGGTATCGACTTTAGACGTCAGAATCTGACGTCTACAGACGTCAGATTCTGACGACTAAATTCGATCCCCGTGCCGTAAGGGTTCAGCCACTGCGTTACTGTGTCAGGGAAATGATGTCTGTCAAATAGCATTGTCATTAGACTCTAACGGGGATCTGTTGGTGTAAGTGGCTGTTGATTAGGGAGAATGGAGAAAGTGTGTCTGAGAGGAGAAAGGGGTCCTCAGATGGTGTGCTACACCTCCCTGACAACTCACATTGTCCTGCGCTACAATACAAAACCAGAGTCTACAAGAAACTGCCATTACCTGGGAACAAGCCAGAGGCATTGTGTGCCGCCCAACATAGAAAAACGTTGGACTTACACCCAATGTTAGACTAATGTTGAGCTAACGTCTAGAAATTAATATAACATTGGGTCGAAGTTTTTTTGTGTGCCGTCAACCCAGAAACTCAACACAGTGAACCAATGTAGAGTTAATGCTGAGAAACCGTTTCCGACGCCAGCCCAACATCAACACAACATTTTTCCAACCTCTTGTAATGCTGGAAGCACACCCAGCCGACACGATGTGGTTTAATGTTGGGCCAGTGTCGCAGACGGTGGACCGGCATCGAACCAGCATTGATTTCATGACTATCTAGCAAACACCATACGTCGATCGTGCATCGGTTTAATGCTGGGCCAACGTCACAGACGGTGGCTCAACATTGAACCAGCATTGGGAGAACATGTCACGTTTTCCGGATATGTAGATCTGTATCCACATATAGATCTATTTCTGACCATCCTCCCGCTTTTTCTGTCATTTCCTGACGTGATTTTGCCTATATATTATTCCGTACATGCGAATGTACTTATCACCTGCATTAGTTTCCATAGTCTCATTTACTCGGGTAGGATATGCTTTATGTCTAACATCAGCTGGTGACGGATATATCCGTCATCTCATCAATTTTGAATGGAATTAAATAGTTGAGCGAGGGGGATCGACTTAGACGTTAGAATCTGACGTCTCTTGACAGATTATGACGTCTACTGTCGACCCCTGCAGTGAAAGAGTAAACTATTTATAATTACTGTAAACACATATTCAAATACAGCGGAAAGAGCTAACTAAGCCAATTATGATGACTTCAAATTGAAAATAAAATTAATCTCTTTTTTACCCCCTAATTTGAATAACAACTGTATGAGGGCGGTGATTGACTGATCTGTGATAGGCTGAGCTACCCGAGCCCTGGATACAAGGCCATAGCTCGGGAGGATGGGGGTCCTGGTGCGGTGTTTAAAGCTGCCTGCTTGGAAAATCGCGGATCGTGGGCTCGAACCGCGCTCTGGCATTCAAGTTTGAAAGAAACAAAATGTTTCTTCCCCGCTCACTCATAAAGAATGAATATTGTGGGGAGCCTCCGTGACGAGAGGTATAGCGTGCTCTGCCATCAGTTGTTAAATGACGTCGATTCAACGTTGATACAACGCCTGTGTGCCCAGCGAGATATCTGAGCCCAGCATTACTATTGCCAGACAATGACTGGAAGAAAAGGAGTGAATTATCGACCAGATCAAAGTCTGCAGTCGTGGTTAATAGAAGGGATTATTCTGAGGAGGGAACCAATTATGTATTATGTCTGTGACGGAGGATGGCATTGGAATCTGATAATGACGGTCGCATGCCTATTACGGAAATTATGCTGACGTCATGCATGGTATCTATGTGCGGAGATTGAGTTTATGACACGTTTCGCATGTTAATGAATGCTAGAAAGCTTCTTTCATAACTCTCTAAGCTGAGAACGACTACACTCTTTATTGGTCCATGTTATTCGCTGATTAAATCATTCTTATTAGCAGCAAAATGAGTGCTTAAACATTCAGACTTGGTCTCATCTTAAACAAATAATAAGTAATTCCCACCCACTTGAAGCTGTGAATCGTGGTAGCAAGACACAACTATAAGTGGGTGAAAATTCTTAAGAAATCAACCTGATAAATACAGCATTTGTTTTAAATCCCATTGTATCGTACCATGTTTCTAATCAGTTTCCTCGAAAAGAATTGGCTACATTATCAATAGAAATCGACAATCAGGTAAACACACCATTTGAAGTCAGCTAATTATTGATTTCTGACTCGCTGGATTTATTATAGGTGTCTATGTTTTATGCTATAATACCTCAATAGATAATTAATCTATTTCCCGCACCCTGTATCACAATGGCTTTCTCTATTCTTCGTAATCCCCTAGGAATCAGGTTTCCAAGTATATCTCCAATTGTGTCTCCGTCACTCTATTTCCTGACGTATTTTCTTGTTAATCCGTAAAATCCAGATCTAATGCTACAATCATCAGATCTAATCATCCGGCGAATTCTCAGAAGTGTAATCCACACCAGCGCATGTAATAAACCTGATGGACTATAGTAGCACCAGACGCTGAAATAATGCTGGCTCAATGCTGGGCCACTGTCTGCGACGCTGGCCCAGCATTAAACCAACATTTGTTCAGCACCTGCCCAGCAAACATGAGACGTCGGCCCAACGTTGGTTTACTGTTGGGCCAGCGTTTACTGCGTCGTGTCTGCTGGTGTAACACAATCTCCGTCTCATCATTGCTTCAGGCAGGACGACACTACAGCGGAACAGCAGAAGAGCACGAGAAGCAAGAAACACAGTGTAATAATTAAGAAAGTCTAGGTTGACGAGAATTAAGCAGAATAATAGACTCTGGGTAAGATATCCACTGGGCGTACGTGTCTCCATCTGGTTAACTTAACAGCCAGCTCAGTCTAATGATAGAATCAAGGTGATCTCTGGTGATAGCTGAGTATTTATCTCGAAAAGCCAACCTTGCAGAATCTTCAATGCGAGAGGGCCACAGGCGTTGTATAGCGAAATTGACCTGCATAATAGTTTAATGCGTTGTATGATATGGTGTAAATACGATGTGAAATAACCACCAGGTGTGTCTCCATTTAGGTTGAGGTATGTTTCCCAACACCTGAAGTTAATTTTTGGCAAGTAATACCATTCTTGTTTCACAATGATGGGGGTGAAATGACAACTGTCATTTTAATATTTATTACATTTTACACTATTTGACAGATATCTGTACAATGTGTTTTCAGCAAATTTCGATACAGTGAGTTTTCAGCAATGAGGGGGGGGGGGCGGTAAAAAGAAACATTTGAAAAAACAAAAACATTTAAGCTAGTTTTGGAAAAGTTAATGATGGCGCCCAAATAAAAAAAAAACATTTGACAAATTTCTAGAAAAGTTAATGAGGGCGACGAAAGAAAGAAAACTTCTCCCGAAATTAACTGTTTTTTTCGGACATCGGCAACAATCTAATGCTCATGCTGGGCAGAAAAAAACAAAAAGTTTTTTTCGTACTGCGCGGCCTAAGTCTAATGCTAGTGACCTATTATCAGAACAACTTTATGATAGAACCAACGAGATGTAAAGTGTTTCTGTTCTAATTATGTCTTTATAATGAGTCCTCGCACAATACACCCATCCAATTATTCATTCACACTCCAGCTAATTAGCAATAACTGCATGATCAGCTTTCAACAGGTGGGATTTGTACAAACTATAACGCCCGGGAGTATCTGTCTTATACAGGCCCCTATATGTGAATAAAGTATATGCCGCGTGTAGTTACAATCTCACGTTTCACTACTCGTTACGAAGTCACTTCTTCACTTTCATTTGCATGAGAACATTACTTGATATACGGTAATTGATGGTACTTGTTTATTATGGGTTTACAGCCAATATAAATATATTACTCTTACAGCGCGGGGAACGACTTAGACGTCAGAATCTGACATCAGATTCTGCGTCTAAAGTCGATCCCCACGCGCTCTGGTGGCGTTAGGAATTAGAGGTATTGTGCGTTCATAGACCACATGCCATCACGCCGCCATCAGCGTAAAAACCTCTCAATCCCCTGAATAATGACACATTATAATTAGGCAAATGGCCGACAATAACGACACCGGACGACAGAGTATTTAATACCAGAGCCACTGGCGACGCCACAGCACGCAGATATACAGGAACCTCTATTTATGCACCACACAGGCTCCAGGGCGGACAATCAATATATTATTGTGTGCGATTTCCTGCAAACACGACATCCAATGTCGGGTTAATGTTGGGTCAGCGTCTACAACGCTGACCCAATATTTACACAGCATTGGCCCAACATCTGTATGATTTTTGTTGATTTTGACACTAACAGGTGTGTTTTGGCATCAGAAATCCATGAGGCAGTGTCGCCTTAAAGTTGGATCGGCGTCCACAACACTGGCCCTACAATAAACCGATATTGGCTGAATATCAACCCGATAATGAATGAATGTCTATGTTTGTATGATTTCTGCCAGTGACAGGTGTGTTTTTTCATCAGAGACCCCGGACTGTCATGTCTATCACACCTTCCTAATGAAACAGCTTATGAATAGCCTCATGGTCACCTGCTCACAGGTATAACAGATTCATTTCTGGCTTTGGGATGTAGGGCGTTGCCATGCAAACTAGTGTATTATTTCTGGCCTTACGACTGAAAGCGTTCTTTGGGTCTTAACTCTTTACTGCTGAATTGTTTGTGAGTGTTTTTCTTTCATTTGAAGCTGGAATTGCTAACGCAATTTCTAATGAACGAAAAATACTATTATTAATAAAAGATAGACATCTCACAAGTTAAATTATTTGATGAACATGATTAACTGAGCATCCACCACAAGATGTGTTACAAATTTAAGTGGTAATTTATTTAGTCTGAGATTTGATTGAAAACGTATATAAGTATGGTATTAGCAGTCTAGAACAGTCTGCTCTCTGTTCTAGACTCTTTGGTATTAGCAACACACAGGTTAAATCTTCGCCATGCAAGACCACGCTCATGAGGCGGTCTGGGCAACATTACGTTTGGACTTAAAGCGTCGCGCTGCAAAGCAACGTTCACAGGGCGGGATGTTTCTGACTTTGGGGCTTATAGCGTCTCCATGCAGGACCACGTTTGCAGGGCGGGATGGACAACATCGTTTGGCGGTCTCGTTACTCTTGCACTCCGTTTTTTCATCTCTTGCTGATGGCCCACATGGGCTACACCAATTAGGTCAGCCTCCCACATCCCACGTTTTATCGAGGCTTCAAAGTATACGGGAACGTTGGAACGACAAAATTCTCATCAACAGCTAGGTGAGGACATGTGCACTTATAACAAGTGAAGAGTGAGGAGGAGACTTTATTGATGAGATTGAAGAGTGAGACTTGTACGGAAGCGTTGAAATGACATAACACAAATGTGTTTTATCTCGTATAACGACTTATAAGTCGTTAAATCGACTTAGTATAAGTCTATTTACGACTTTTAACAGTGTTCAAGTGGTTACAACAACTTATACTTAGTCAATTTAACGACTTATAAGCCTAAATTGCTATAACGATTTATACTATGTCGATTTAACAACGTATACGTCGTTATACGTGTTGTGTCGTTTCAACGCTTCCGCATAAGTCTCACTCTTTATTAATCTGACAAATACAGTCTCGTCCCCACTCTTCACTTCTCATAAGTGCATATATAACCTAACTGTTGATCAGAACCGACTTTTCCATCTTAATTTTGCTTCTTTTCTTCACCTTTCAGTAAAAAAAACTAATGTGTTCGACAACTGTTCGTAAATTAAGGCTGCGTTCGAAATTTTCCCCTTTTAAATCAAAAATACAATTGGGTTATTCGATGTATATGGAGTATGTAGTGTAGGTGGCAACATCCCTGTAGTACGAGATGTTAAAGGTAAAGGTTTAGGTTTATGGTCTGATATCAAGTCTGAAGACCTATCATCCGACTTTACATCTTACCCCCTGGTCACTGGGCATGTTCATTCGTGTGCCATTTCAACTCCACGGAGAGCATACAGTCCTGCAGCTGTTTCGGCGCATTGAACTTATCATACACATTGACATCTCTGTCCTACCAGGTACTTATTTTCACCTGAGTCAAGTGAAGCATCTGAGGGTGAAGTGCCTTGCCCAAGGACACAACATCCTAACAATGTCCCAAGATTGAGAGGGGGGAAACATGATATTTCACTGAAAATTCTGCACCAAGCGTGATTCGAAACTGCACGGCAGGCAGCGACAACGGCAGAGCGCCACGCTCTACCCATTGCGCCATGTCCCTCTCTCTGTTAACACAACATTAAAACAACGTTGGTTCAACATCTCATGTTTCCTGTGAGTATCCCGGCAGCAAGTCTAGGTGCTGTGGCAGACTGTACACCAGTAATGGTTTCCGCAATTTGCATTTAAATCCCCGCTGGCAGGTGTCCTCACATAAGCAGCTCAGCCCATCTACACATTACACCACTAATGGCTCGGTCAACAACACTCTCTCTCTCGGCCTCCATGATTCTGTATGTGACAACAAACCTCTCTCTCTGCATCCATGATCTTGTATGTCCATCTCTCTCTCTGCCTTCATGATCTTGCATGGCACACCAAGCACACAAACTCAAATTACAATATATTATATCGGATTGAGTCACATGTTAGATATTGTATTGGATCCTTCATGAAATAAAAATAAAATAATAACAAAATACAAGTGATTATTTTGTCCGATTCAGAAACGTATTGGTCATGCCACTTGTAAAGAATCAGTTCGGGAAAAATGTAATATGGTGTAACTATTTATTTATACTTGACTTGTGAGAACGTTTTTTCATTTTGTAACTAAATAAATTATTTTATTGACTAAACATGTGAATAAACGGGATCGGCGCGTTTGTTAACAGAGAATAATTATTTTGTCTACTAAAACGGGGGAAAAATACACTATCATGAATTCTTCAGTGGTTGTGTCCTAGTGTGGGTTATGGTTGCATCTTCATAGCTGTCACTTATTAAACTATTAAAGATAGTGGCAGCTTTGACAGAGTGGAGTTTTAATCGCGACACCCCTTTATCTGCCTTCACCATACTGCAGTCATAAGAAGTATTCGTTCTCACTCTAATTTAGTTGTTGTATTTACTTTAGTTTTATGGTAAGTGTGGAAATAATTAAGTCTGCCTCTGTCAGGATGACCTTCATCTGCTCCAAAATATCCACGTATTTCTTCCACTGTTGTTATCTGTGAATTTCCGCCGCCATTCCCACCTCGCCAACTGAAGTCACCGAACTTTAACCCTTACAGCGCTATGTGTGACAATAGTCGTTTTTAACCCTTAAAGCACTGATGTCGACTACAGTAGATATTCTGTGTTTTTTATTAGCACCTGTATAACCCCTGATAACCAGCTGTTCACAGTAAAATATGACTTCCATCTTGAAATACCTATATATATTGGGACTTGAATTTCACAAATATCACAAATTTTCAGTCACTTGAAGTTGTGCTTCGCGGTAGCGAGACACAACTTCAAGTGACTGAAAATTTAAATGGAAGCTCAGCTCTCTTCGTCTTAACATGTTCACTATGTTTTATTACAAGGTCAAATCACATATATCGGGAGTTAAATGAGTGTTTAAACAGTAATATTTGCAAATGCTTTGTCTCGTATTAAACAAATATCACTCACTTGAAGTTGTGGGTCGCGGTAGAGAGACACAACTTCAAGTGGGCGGAAAAATAAATAATTAAATTGAGCGCGTTAAGGGTTTAAAATGGAGTATATGGAAACAACGGCTTAGAAAATCCTCGTTTGAGTGACCTGGAGTCAATCATTATAAAATCACTGTCACCGAAAATATCTGCATGGTGCATATATTTACACTTTAGAGAGAGATAGTATGATGTTCCCCAAGTAACCATGTAACAAGTAACAATGGTGTATGTTGTTATCATTCACAATGCCAAAAGGTAGTAACTGCTTACTTTTCAAGTAAGCAGTTACTACCTTTTGGCTTTGCCAACTGTTAACTTGAAAGGTAAGCGGTTACTGCCTTTTGGCTTTGCATGGTATCTCCAGTGCCACGTGTCAAATATTAATCCTGCAATGTTTACATTCTCCCGGTAATCGCACTCGTCTGATCTGGAGTCAATATTTATCACTCTGGCTTGTCATTCTCAGACGACTCGTCATATTTAGGGCCCGAAAATATTGACCATACGGATTCTTTCATCCTGTAACCCCTAGTGATATAGAGGGTATTGTCATGGTAACATCGAGGTAATTTTCACTCACTTTAATTTGTGGATTGCAGTAGCGAGACAAAAATGAAATGAAATGAATGGGATTCTAGGCCACTGTGCACTGGGCGAGGAGAACCTCCTGAGGATGATGAGATGGATGAGATGACACTGCCCTCCAGACTGAGGCTGAGCACGCTACATCTCGGTCACAGAGGTTACCCACAATATTAGATCTTTACGACTGGGCGGGGAAGAAACAGGTTGTTTCTTTGAAACTTGAATGCCAGAGCGGAGGTCGAAACTTCGATCTCCGACTTTCCAAGAAGGCTGCCTTCACCAATACACCAGGGCCCCCGCGCGGTAGCGAAACACAACTTCTCAACAAAATAAGTGGGTGAAAATATATTTCTTATGACGTAGAGCTTTAGGAGTTAATGTCCTGGAGATCACATTAAAGCTAAAAACTAAACAAATAAAAGTAATTTTCAATCACTTCAAGTTGTGGTTTGCCGTAGCGAGACCACCATATTGAATCTTTACGAGTGAGCGGGCAAGTAACTTTTTTTTTTTAAATGCCAGAGTGCCGATCTCCGGGGCGGGGACCCTAGATTAGTGGTTAGCACCGCTGCCTTTCACGCCAGAGTCCGGGGTTCGGTTCCCGGTCTCGGCGGTTTGAAAGAAACAAAAATGTTTCTTCCCCATCCACGTGTGAAAGTCAGTATTGTGGGGAGCCTCCGTGACCGAGAGGTAGCGTGCTCGGCCTCAGACCGCCAGGGCTCGAATTTCGAGTCCTGTGTCTGGAGGACAGTGTCATCTCAATCATCTCACCATCCTCAGGAGGTTCTCCTGGCCCAATTTAGCCTATATGTGCACAAAGGTGGCCTAAAGCCCGATTCATTTCATTTCATTTCCGATCTCCGACTTTCCAAGAAGGCTGTTTCCCCACTGCACCAGGGCCTCCGCGCGATAGCGAAACACAACTTCATAACGGTGGAAATATATTTCTTATGACGTCGCGCTATAAGGGTTCTTATTCTGAACCCAGCGCTATAAGATTTGAAATCCTGGAGATCGCATTAAAGTGCGATAACTTTTGATAATAGGATGCCCCCACCCCCTTCCACATGGTGGCGACAACAAAGCCTTGAATGACCCTCACCTTCCTACTTTACAAAGTCAAAAGGCAGTAGATCGACGATCCCCGCACTGAAAGAGTTACATATTAATCATGTTAATAATGACCGTAGACCACTAGCATAGGTAATCAAATGAAGCGTAACCGTTTCAGTGCTGGGATCGACTTTAGACGTCAGAATCTGACGTCTATAGACGTCATATTCTGACGTCTAAAGTCAATCCCCGCACTGAAAGAATTAAATATTTCTAATGGTCGTGGATCCATAACATAGGTATTCAAATGAATCAGAAAAAGCTAACAATATTTATAATGATTTCAAATTGAAAATAACCCTTTCTGCTCCATGATTTATACAAAAATATTTCAGCGATCTACGGGTTGATATGTTACCATGGTTACTGCCTTTTGGGTTTGTGCGACACCTCCCGTATAACGTGTCAAATATTAATCCTGCAAATGTTTACGACGCATTTTCCCAGCAATCGCACTCATTTGACCTGGACGTCAATATTTGGTGTGGTTTGACGATTAATAACAACCTTTATGTCCCTAAGATATTGACTAGACTGTTTACTTCACCCCGTAACCCATGGTGATATAGAGGATATTGCCATGGTAACATCGAGATTATAGAGGATATTGCCATGGTAACATCGAGATTTGACGCCTTAGTAATCAGATAATAGAAACACACACACACTAGAATATCTTGAGTAGAAGCTAGATTAGGAAGAGAACGAATCAACATTTCTCTCTACATTGGTGCCCATCAGATAATTTTCTCATCATCCTCAGGAGGTTCTCCTGGCCCAGTTTAGCATGCATTTCTAAAAGGCAATGTTTCTACAAAACCAGCCTGCGCAGAAGACACATTGTCCCAGTGGTTGCCTAATGTCACAGATGGTGGACCAGCATTAAACCAGCATTGGGTCAATGTCATGTTTTGTGGGAATTACGTATCATTGAATCACTGGTGAATGCACCTGTGGTAGAGCACAATAAACACCGTACATTAACCCAATCTTGTTTGAATCTCGGTTCACCATATGCAACGCTGGGCCGATATTCGAACAACATTGGGACAACGTATCATGTTTTCTGGTGGGAGCTCTATACTTGCTCAGTGGCTGGATTTCTGGAAATGTATTGTCGTAAGAGAAATAGTGACAGCTCGCCTTATTGCTTACCTGCTTCACAGCGCTTCACAGCAAACAAGAGACATTTACCCAATGTTGTTTTAATATTGGCCCACCGTCTTCGACGCTGGTCCAACATTAAAACAACACTGGGTCAATGACTCTTGTTGACTGTTTAATTATTTTTTAACTGTATACTATACGCCTATTCAGACTTTCTTTATATCCACTTCCTTGTGAATATTCGATGTGAGAGTAAACATGTTGATTGAACGAGAGCAAGTGACTGCATATTATATCATCTAGTCTTATGTTACTGGGGTGCACAGACATTGGGGCAGTGTTGGGATAACGTTGGGCCACAGTCAATGTTTGCTGTTTTCCGGGTCGTATTGCATCACTCAGGTGGATAGCATAAATCACAGTTGATGGATTCTGTTGTTAGCTATGAGTATTAAATGTGAGAATAAACGTGTTGATTGAACGAGTGTAAGTGATGACTGCATGTTATATCATCTTGTCTTATGTTACTCAGGTACAGAGACAGATGCACAGCTAAATTAGCTGTGTACCTGTCTTGTATCACAAGTAATGGTGTCAAATAGTAACAAATGTTCACATAGAGTCAGGCACAACATAACGTGGTATATTATGCAGAAAATATATGTAGCTACTGTAATGCTCTGCATAGACAAAAGGCAGTATTCACTTACTTGTAAAGGAAACAGACACTGCCTTTTCACTTTGCAGAGCAGAATAGTAATCGATAGAGTCGAGTTCAAAAAAATGTATTTGCTAAATTTTCCAAGCTATAATAAAGTATAAATTATATAAATACAAAATATATAAATTATAAAGACCCCGTCCTAATGTTAAAGTATTTACAAAGCAAAAGATTTCCAAAGCTGTTATAAAGTATCCCTTATCATAAAATATTTACAAAGTAAAATATTTTCAATGCTGTTATAAAGTATCCCCTATATGTTGTGTATTCTATAATGCAGGTATTTATTAGTGTCACTTTATGACAGTTCCTCCAGACTGCATACAAAATTTCAGATGCTTTAGTCCCAAGCCGTAACCATATACGAACACACAAAACATTTTGAAATGTGTTCTCCTAAAAATGTCTTTGATAAAACAAAATCTGTCATAGTAACTGATAGATGCGTTTTCATATACAATTCATCAATAGAGCGTTATATACTCGAAAGCATATAATGATAGGTCCGATACTTATTTTCAGGCACTTGAAGTTGTGTCTCGCTACCGCGATCCACAACTTCAAGGGACTGAATATTTGCTGAAATCTTTTTATTTAAACCATGGATATCAATTTTTTTTTTTTTTTTAAATCATCATAAATTTCTTGATTAGCTCTTTTCGCTTGATTTGAATATATAATTTTGTACTAAAATTGTTGATCACAGTGTACTCTGGTCACCAGCTGGTGACCAGTAGGCCTATACGCTGTGATCAAGAATTTACGGGAAAATGTGAGGGTTACTTCATTCAAATTATCAATTCACCCATAAAAGCTATCAATTAAATGGTTATTGCTTCGTTGCAATGAAAGACAAATCTGTTATTATCAAATAATATATTAAACATAATTAATCAAACAAGGATGGCTTAGCCCTTTCATAGCGGGGACCGTCTTTAGAACGTCATAATCTGACGTCTGTAAATCTGACGTCTAAAGTCGATCCCCGCACTGTAAGGGTAAACACATTTATAATGACCGTATACCCATAACACAGGTATTCAAATGAAGCAGAAAGAGCTAACTAGGACGTTGATGATGATTTCAAATTGAAAAAAAAATATGATTTCAAATTGAAAAAGCCCTTCTGTCTCCAAAAATAATTCAACTCTTTAATGGTTAAATTGCGCAATCGATCATCTGCGCAAGTAGAATTCGAAGCACATATTTTCGCATGGCAACAATTACAGACTCTGTACCGCATTAGGCCTACGATGGATACTACAAAGTATCCTGGGGCCTACATAGTCTGGACTACTATAGAACGACCATATCGTATTTATGTGTAGGATAAAGCCAGGGGAGCTCTACATTCTTAATCTGGACTACTATACAACGATCATATCGTATTTATGTACAGGATAAAGCCCCAGGAGCTCTACATTCCTAATCTGGAATACTATAGAACGATCATATCGTATTATTGTATAGGAGTAGCTCTACATTTTTAATCTGGACTACTATAGAACGATCATATCGTATTTATGTACAGGATAAAGCCCCAAGAGCTCTACATTCCTAATTTGGAATACTATAGAGCGATCATATCGTATTTATGTATAGGAGTAGCTCTACATTCTAAATCTGGACTACTATAGAACGATCATATCCTATTTATGTACAGGATAAAGCCCCAAGAGCTCTACATTCCTAATCTGGAATACTATAGAGCGATCATATCGTATTTATGTTTAGGATAGCCCTCGGAGCTCTACATTCTTAGTTGTGGAAAAGACCGAGGCCGAATGCCCAGGCCTTTTTTACACAGCTAAGAATGTAGAGCTCCGAGGGTTTTAACTGACTTGAAACACATCCGACCATAATGAGGATCCCTCATAGCCAACAGCTCGGTCACACCTGACTGATTGTAGTATCATAGGCCAACCATGGTGATTGATCTGTACCTGATCAACAATAACTCTCCATTCCCGGCTTAGAATGTTGTGGTCGGACAAAGAAAATAATGTAAGGGTGTGTTTGAACTCTGGTTTTGGTGCGGGAAACATTTATGCCCCCATGTACATATATCATGATAACGCTGTTTGGTGTTAAACTTTATTGTAAGTAGTTATGATGAATATTTTAAATACCCTGTGCTTGTTTAAATATATATTGCAAGCCTGATTTTAATGTACATATCATGTCGATTTACAGAACTCACCCTGTTGTACATATTGTATATACATATATATATTTATGACAAATAAGTCAGTAATGATTATTAATTGTGTCAACCCTCTAAGTCCTCACGATGCATTAAAGCATCACTTTACATCCCTGAAAACAGACGTAATTTTCCTACAACCATAGGGTTTTAGAATGAAAATTGCCATGGAACTAGTTTACCAATACATAGCAATTTTCTTCAATTTCCCACCCACTTCAAGTCATCTTCACCCACTACAAGTCGGGAATTGCGACAGCAATTTGCGGCTTGTAGTGGACAAAGATGACAATGGTAAATTCAGGCTTGAAATGGTTAATAGCACATCTATATATCTATCGTATTGTATCACATGGTTAATTACCAGCATGCAATCACATAACAACACAATTGGTTGATTACCAGGACGGATACGGTCAATTAGTTTGTATAAATAACCAATGGACAGCGGCGTTATCTATCGCAGAGTCCCGGTATTGTTGTCAGAGTTACTGTGTTAATTGTGGATATCCAGCTGATGTTTGCCATGGTAACTTATTTCAGTTACCATGCCAGAGTCAACGCAGATTTGGATAGTTATTTATGCACTGGTCATAAACTGTCCAGACAAGCAAATGTTGGTCCAACATTGGATTGTTGATCCAATGTTGATCCAATGTTGATACAATGTTGATACAATGTTGAATCTGCGACGCTGGCCAACAATAAAACAACATCTGGTGTGAAGCAGGGTGAATACACTGGACGTTGATTCAATGGTGGCTGACTGCTGGGCCACATTTGGCCAACATTGGATGAACATCTCGTATTTGCTGGATACACTAGACGTCCGATCTAATGTTCGTGGTTGGGGGTTCAATTTTTTTAATGTTCTGGAGCGATTTCCAAATAAGTCACAGATTATGCGGATTTATTCTATCATGAATGATAAAATATTTTGCTATCATTTTGAAGTGTGATTAGCAATTGGTCAAAATTTGGTAGCTTTTCGCTACGCAATATCAAACAAATTGAACCCTGGAACTTTACCGCTGGACAATCGTTACATACGGCGAACCAGCAATAAACCTGCGTTGCATGAAATCCTGGCTACTACTGGGATGTAGGTGGGATCCCACCAACCAGCATACGTTGAGCCAATACTGGGTTAATGTTGGCCCATAGTCTGCGACGTTGGCCCAACATTAACACAGCATCGGGTCAGTGCCTCGTGTTTGCTGGGGTATGTCCTGCCATACTCAACAAACACGAGACGTTGAACCAATGTTGTTTTAATGCTGGGCTGACGTTGAAGACGGTGGGCCAACATTAAAACAACATTGGCTACGTGAATCGAATGTTGGCTTACTGTCGAATGTTGGCTTACTGTCGAATGTTGGCTTACTGTCGAATGTTGGCTTACTGTCGAATGTTGGCTTACTGTCAAATATTGGCTTACTGTCCAATTTTGGCTTACTGTCGAATGCTGGCTTACTGTCGAATGTTGGCTTACTATCGAATATTGGCTTACTGTCGAATGTTGGCTAACTGTCGAATGTTGGCTTACTGTCGAATGTTGGCTTACTGTCGAATGCTGGCTTACTGTCGATTGTTGGCTCACTGTCGAATGCAGGCTTACTGTCGATTGTTGGCTTACTGTCGAATGTTGGCTTAATGTTGAATGTTGGCTTACTGTCGAGTGCTGGCTTACTGTTGATTGTTGGCTTACTGTCGAATGTTGGCTTACTGTCGAATATTGGATTACTGTCGAATGTTGGCTTACTGTCGAATGTTGGCTTAGTGTCGAATGCTGGCTTAATGTTGAATGTTGGCTGACTGTCGAATGTTGGCTTACTGTCGAGTGTTGGCTTACTGTCGAATGTTAGCTTACTGTCGAATGCTGGCTTACTGTCGAATGTTGGCTTAGTGTCGACTGTTGGCCTACTGTCTAATGTTGGCTAACTGTTGAATGTTGGCTTACTGTCGAATGTTGGCTTACTTTTGAATGCTGTCTTACTGTCAAATGTTGGCTTACTGTCGAATGTTGGCTTACTGTCGAATGTTGGCTTACTGTCGATTGTTGGCTTACTGTCGAATGTTGACTTACTGTCGAATGTTGGCTTACTGTCAAATGTTGGCTTATTGTCGAATGTTAGCTTACTGTCGAATGTTGGCTTACTGTCGAATGTTGGCTTATTGTCGAATGTTGGCTTATTGTCGAATGGTGGCTTACTGTCGAATGTTGGCTTACTGTCAAATATTGGCTTACTGTCCAATTTTGGCTTACTGTCGAATGCTGGCTTACTGTCGAATGTTGGCTTACTATCGAATATTGGCTTACTGTCGAATGTTGGCTAACTGTCGAATGTTGGCTTACTGTCGAATGTTGGCTTACTGTCGAATGCTGGCTTACTGTCGATTGTTGGCTCACTGTCGAATGCAGGCTTACTGTCGATTGTTGGCTTACTGTCGAATGTTGGCTTAATGTTGAATGTTGGCTTACTGTCGAGTGCTGGCTTACTGTTGATTGTTGGCTTACTGTCGAATGTTGACTTACTGTCGAATATTGGATTACTGTCGAATGTTGGCTTACTGTCGAATGTTGGCTTAGTGTCGAATGCTGGCTTAATGTTGAATGTTGGCTGACTGTCGAATGTTGGCTTACTGTCGAGTGTTGGCTTACTGTCGAATGTTAGCTTACTGTCGAATGCTGGCTTACTGTCGAATGTTGGCTTAGTGTCGACTGTTGGCCTACTGTCTAATGTTGGCTAACTGTTGAATGTTGGCTTACTGTCGAATGTTGGCTTACTTTTGAATGCTGTCTTACTGTCAAATGTTGGCTTACTGTCGAATGTTGGCTTACTGTCGAATGTTGGCTTACTGTCGATTGTTGGCTTACTGTCGAATGTTGACTTACTGTCGAATGTTGGCTTACTGTCAAATGTTGGCTTATTGTCGAATGTTAGCTTACTGTCGAATGTTGGCTTACTGTCGAATGTTGGCTTATTGTCGAATGTTGGCTTATTGTCGAATGGTGGCTTACTGTCGAATGTTGGCTTACTGTTTAATGTTGGCTTTCTTTCGAATGTTGGCTTATTGTCGGATGTTGGCTTATTGTCAAATGCTGGCTAACTGTTGAATGTTGGCTTACTGTCGAATGTTGGCTTACTGTCGAATGTTTGCTTACTGTAGAATGTTTGCTAACTGTCGAATGTTAGCTTACTATGTCTAATGTTGGCATACTGTTGAATGTTGGCTTACTGTTGAATACTGGCTTACTGTTGAATGCTGGCTTACTGTTGAATGTTGGCTTACTGTCGAATGTTGGCTTACTGTTGAATGTTGGCTTACTGTCGAATGCTGGCTTACTGTTTGACACTCGTTGCATACTGTGGACCAACATTACATTGCATGAATTCCTGACTACTGAGATGTAGGTCGGCTACGCCTGATATAAACCACTTGTGGATTACTAAGGCAGATGGCGGATGGAGTCCAAGGACTCGGGACCCCCGTGTGAGACATAGATGTCACTATAACTCACACTCAGCACACAATAATCTCATTAGCCGAAGGATACTCTTTTTTACATTTCCTGGGTTTGTAGTAATATTGTTGCATGTACACTTTTTTTATATTCTGTAAATTGACATGACCGTCTCCTTGCATAATGGACTGTGTTGTTTTTTACCCTGATGACATCGTAAGACTCTGACACGGTAACCCCCATTTTAAAATAGATTGGTTTCAATATGATCACTAGATTTCATCGAAGGCCTGGTTTTAATGGGCAGTCGAAAAATTCGTCTCAGTTTCATGACACCCGAGTTTTTAAGCAGCTTGTTGTGTACATAAAATGGCGGTCAGTGTCGTCGCGTCTGCGGCGAAGCAAGTTGGGCAGACAGACTGGTCATGCCGGGGATTGTCCTCAGGCTTAGCAACTCTACTAAAAACAATAGAGTTGTTAACCCTAAGAACAACACAGTCACTTATTAAAGGAGATGATTATGTTAATTTAACCCTTTAACCGCCAAATTATTCGATTTGAATTTTCACCCACTTGAAGCTGTGTCTCGCTGACGCGATCCACAACTTCAAGTGAGTGGAAATTATTCAGATTTGACAAAATGGAGGTCAACTGTTTTCAAATCTTGCTGATTGATGTCACATTTTATCTTCAACATATTTAAAAGGTGGTGCTGATAAAAAATGAAAACACTAATATATGCGGCACCCTCGTCCTCAACCCTCGG
>CAXHKU010000143.1:0-33688 GCA_964017125.1 Flabesymbios commensalis
TGACTTGTGGTGACAAAATCAAACCTCTCCATAACACAAAGACATGAATTATCATTGATTTCATTATATTGTAAATCAGCTTTCGGCATCATAAAATCCAAATACTGATATATTCTCCACGTATAAATCATGGGATATAGATAGGCCAATGGAGGTCGTCTTTTGAGATATCTTCAATAGGACATGTCCAATGAGCCCAGTAAGTAAGTTACAATGAACCAATGTCGTTTTAATGTTGGGCCTACATCTGCGACGCTGGCCCACGATACTTCAGCATCGCTTCAATGTACCATATTGAAGTTTATTGAACCATGACTTAGACTGCGTTCATTTGTGGCCTTGTGGGGCGATAATCGCTCGACCTTCCCCGTCAGTTCACCATGGCGCTGGTCAAAGACAGGCAATGACACATCTGGATCTAATAAAAGTTATGGAGAATTCACGTCAACTGAAAATTGTATGTCTGATTACATTAAGTCTTCTCTTTGGCTTATATTGTTTTAACTTCGGCGAAGAAGCATCTACATTACAGAACAGCTTATTTATCAAATAGCTAATAATCATGATAATAGCTCAAAGAGCACTGAGGTTCCTAAAAGTGTGGTCTCATTTTTTTATTATAAAAGCTACACACCTTCTCAGATTTTGGATTTACGAAATAAAGTAAAAAAGGCTGCATCATTTCCCAAGGTATGTATATGTATTAAGTACATGTTATTGTGCTAAGTATTTTAAACTTAAAATCGCGCGTTTAACCGGGAAATGTTTATTCCGACGTGTAAAACAGAACAGCGTTACACCTTACAGCGCGGGGATGAACTTTAATTGTAAAAATCTGACGTCTGTAGACGTCAAATTCTGACGTCTAAAGTTGGTCCCCGCACAGTAAGAGTAAAACTATTTCTGGTCACCCCCCAGACCCGGAACATAGGTATTCAAATGAAGCGAAATGAGCTAACTAAGATATTTATGATGATTTTAAATTGAATAAAACCCTTTGGTCTCCATGGTTTTATATGAAAAAACCCCAGCGCTTTAAGGACTCAAAGTACTTACTTCAGTAGCCTACATTAGATAGCTTTACGGCTAATATTATGATATCAACAACACGTTTAACTGAAGTGTACGCTTATAACATTACAATGGAGGTCCCTGCAAGTAATCGTGTCATCGTTAACCTTATTAACCCTTTAGCCGCCACGTCATTTAATTGGAAATTTCACTCACTTGTAGTTGTGTCTCACTGACGCAACTCGCAACTTCAAGTGAGTGAAAATTATTCACTTTTGACAAAATGAAGGTAAACGATTTTGAAATCTGATGTTACATGTTGTCTTCAACATGTTCAAAAGCGGTATTTAATGTGCTAATAAAAATGAAGAAACGAATATAATCGGGGCCGGCGATCAAAGAGTAAACAGCGAAGTTTCTGCTGTGGTTTCCCTACGCGTAGACAGTGATATGTAGACTGTGGCTACTGTGCCAACAAATGAGTAACAGATGTTTTAAGAAAAGGGTCCAAGTGTTTTAATGTCAGATTAAAAAAATGTTGTTTTTGTGATTGATTGGTTATAGGCAGTGGCCCAGTATTGAACCAATATTGCATTTTTGCTATGGACAGTCGAATGCGTTTAAATGTTACATTTAACAATTAAAATAGCAGTTGCAATTCTATTCAAACACAAAACGTCGACTCAATGTTGTTTTAATATTGGCTAGCGTCGCAGACAGTGATACAACACTAAGTTAACAGAGGGAAAAGTCAATGGGTGTACTGGGAATTCAGAATTTGAAAAGGAAATATATATCTCTTTTAAAATACAAGAGGTCAGTGGGGACTTTTGATCTCTGAAATTTGAAGTCCGAAGTTTGAGGTCTAAAATTACAATTCAAAATGGTTGGCAAAAACCCATAAGCGCAATTCTAATCAATCTGTCATAATAAAAATAACCCAACAAAAATGGTCGCCAAAAAACTCAAAAAACCTAGTCCAAACATTATTGTTACTTGAAAAATCACAATTCCCCTCTAGTTTTAAATTGATCTGTATAATCTAAAAAATATTTATTGGTTAATCTTTACAACGCTGAGAAAGCATGAAGACCAAAAGGGTCTTTCTCAATTTAAATGCATAATAAATTTATATCTTAGTTGGCTGTTCACGCTTTTTTGAATACCTATTTTCTGTGTCTACGACAGTTTTCAATTGTTTAATTCTTTAAGTGTGGGGATCGTATTTAGACGTCTAAAGTTTATTTTCGCACGGTAAGGGTTACGATTGGTTTAGAATTGACTGTGAAATCAGCTAAAATCATTCACTACGCCTCATGATGTCCACTATTACCCACTATAATTTTTTTAAACTTTGAAGTGTTCTTTTCTATTTCAGGTGGGCTGGAATCCTACGTACAAAAACCCCTGTCAGAACGTCTGGTATCCCCTAGAAAAAGGAGAAAAAACATTCTCAAAGTTGGGAAAACCCTGCACAGATATAAGGCAGAAAACTAAAAAGTTTGAACCTATCTACTGTCTGCCCTATGTCTACTTAGCAGGTGTACAAAAATGCGGGACAACTGACTTATTTAGAAACTTATTGAGGCACCCGCATATGTTTTCAGCATACAAAGAAATAGAGTTCTGGGCACATAGATTAATAGGTAAATACGATTTTGACGAAAAATACAATTTTAGTGTGTTTGTTGGGCAATCGCCAGCTAACTGATGACGCTGATTCAATGCCGATTTGATGTTAGGCCAGCGTCGTAGACGATGGCCAGATATCATATCGTCATTGGTTGACTGTCTCGTGTGTGCTGTGACAAGAATCGCCTATTAACAATTACCTGATGGGATATCTGAGAAAAGAGCCTAAAAATAGGGATTAAAAATCGTTTTATTGATGTTTATAGGGGTCCGATGCAACAGCAATACGTCCCTTGCCGCAAACTTATTTTTCTTTCTAAATGTACAAATTAGCCGTCATTATCGAAAATGCAGTTCCCAGCAACTTAGAATCTAGATTAAAGTGGTCAACGATTTAAATGAAATATATTTTATTAATATCGGGATGACAAATTAGCAAAACATATAAGAACTAACAACAATTACTAGAAATAACTTTTTTACTATATTATCTATATATTTATATATTATTATTTATTATTATAATAAATTTGTTTTATTTTTAATTGAGTTCTTATTATGTTCAGGAAATAATTATTAATTTTAAAAATCATTTTATTTCAGGTTCTAGAAAACAGTTTGGATCCGAAGTGTTCAGTTGGAGGCAGTATATAGATTACACGAAAGAGACGTCTAAATGTATTCAGGCTGTCACCACAGAAGATGGATATCACCCAGCTGTGACGAGTGAGTAGACTCTCTGAGTGAGTGAGTGAGTGAGTGAGTGAGTGAGTGAGTGAGTGAGTGAGTGAGTGAGTGAGTGAGTGAGTGAGTGAGTGAGTGAGTGAGTGAGTGAGTGAGTGAGTGAGTGAGTGAGTGAGTTATTTTTTAAAGATTTCAAATGCCGCAGTGTTTTAATTTGGACTCCTAAATATTGTCATGTTTTATATCGAGAACGTTTATTAAAATTCACTGGAAACTACCCACAAAACCATGTATATTTATTCAATTGCTTAAACTTAATTGACATTTTTATCAACAAGATACTTCTTAGAAACTGAAGATTTTGGACAAATGTTGTTTTAATGATGGACCAGTGTCGTAGAATACATCAAAATACCATAGCTCAAAGTTCTGTTTTGTTGGGTTTGGCACAGTGTTTTAAGAATTACAAAAGCGAATCCGAGTGTAATTCCCATTGTTTTTACAATTACAAATGGAAATCAAACACATAACTTTTTAGAAACGCTGTGTTTATTCCTTTAACTTATTAACTTATCAACCTAGAACAATGAGCTATTCAAATTAAATTTCCAGTCATTCAAAGTTTTGTCTCGCTACCGCGACACACAACTCCAAGTGACAGAAACATGTATGTGATGTCTTAAATTTGAGTCCCACCTAAATCAGTGTTTCAATATCAAAGGCATATTTTTAGTTTTAGCAATTGACTATACAGATGTTAAAAAAAATGTCTACTGTGGTCGACATCAGTGTTCTATAGCCTAATATATACAACATTCACCTAACACATATATTTCCCTGTATAAACAAGTACGCTCGTGAAAACTGTGATGCCTCGATTGTTCTTCCGAATTGATACAACAGATCCCAATATATCACAATGACATTACATTAATGTGTTACCCACTTGAAGTTGTGTCTCGCCACCGTGACCCACGACTTCAAGTCTGTGAAGATTACTCACATTTGTTTAACCTGACACCAAACATTTGCAAATCGTAATGTTTTAACACACACTTTATTCAAAATGAGTGATTTAATCTGCTAATAAAACGGGGCTTAAAGGGATAATTGGTAGAGAACACTCTTGCTGTCATCAAACAAATCCCATTTAACCACTCATACATACACCGTTAATATTATGGATGTGTTATCTACATTACTTTGAGACTAACTGACAATTTATAAATCAAATTAGCGACTGTCAGTTTTACAAAAAACTTACACCCGACGTAGGTTGACAGTTTCATCATGCATATATACAATGCACATATATGCTCCCTTGGGAGTTAAAATGGGTCACATATGAATAAACATGTCCAGTAACATGTAAAGTCCGCTGCATACCTGATATATGTCTAGAATTAAATGTATACACATACGGCTCTGCAAAGTTAAAAGGCACTATCTGCTTACTTGTAAAGTAAGCAGATACTGTCTTTTGCCTTTGCACGGCAGTACACAGCCAGGTCAACACATATGCCAAATTACACAATCTACGGATGGGCGGTAGCCCTAGGGTAGTGGTTAGCACCGCTGCCCTTCACGCCAGAGTTCGTGGTTCGGTTCCCGGTCTCGGCGGTTTGAAAGAAACAAAAATGTTTCTTCCCCATCCACGTGTGAAAGTCAGTATTGTGGGGAGCCTCTGTGACCGAGAGGTAGCGTGCTCGGCCTCAGACCGCCAGGGCTCGAATTTCGAATCCTGTGTCTGGAGGACAGTGTCATCTCAATCATCTCACCATCCTCAGGAGGTTCTCCTGGCCCAGTTTAGCCTATATGTGCACAAAGGTGGCCTAAAGCCCGATTCATTTCATTTCAATCTACGGATATTTGTTTGATAACTATTTATATTTTCAGTTGATGGAAGTCCTTCTACGTTATGGTGGTATGATCGATGGCCTCTCTACCCGGGAAATGAGCATGTCAATGTCCCTGTGGTGACACCAGCTAATCTGATTTATAACATCACACCTCAAGCTAAGATTATAGCCATATTCAGAGACCCAACAGACAGGTAAAACATCACTCATCAAGATAAAATAATAGCTATATCCAAAGGGACGTACTGTAAATTAAATTCTCAATGAATTGCCTTATCTTTGATGTTTCAGACTATACTCCCATTATTACCATCGATGTGGAAGAGGACAAAACTGTACAAAATATCATTTCCACACTCTAGCGAAAAAGTCATTGGGTGATTTTAAAGCATGCTTGCTGGCGAAAAGTACAGAAGAATGTATATTTGGTAACCGTCAAGTGCACTATAATCAGGTAAGAATACTTCTCTAAACTATTGTCTGTTGTCTATTTATGAGCATACGACCTGGCCGATAAGGAGGGATTGGTTGATTTCATCTGAGTGATACTACGTTTTTGCTCCTTATCAAACTTATGTCGACTACAGTGGTTATAATCTGTCCGATGGTGGAGACATTTTATCACTCAAGCATTTCTAATTTGTTGCGTTTCTTTTTGTGCCAAGTATATCTCACCACAGCCAATTATACAATATGAATGCTAGTGTCTTTCTAGCCATAGCCAAAGTTAAAATAGGAATTCTAGTGTCTACCTTATTCATTGGACGAGCGCTGTATTTTCCCATATCACACTCAAATGAACACCGTTTGCGTATGCTATATAATATGTCAATTGTAGACGGACTTGACTACAATTGTCATATTTGATTGTACATTCCAGATAACACTAGCTGGAGGGTTGTACACCATCTACGTAGAAAAGTGGCTGAAAGTTTTCCCCAAAAATCAGATGTACTTCGTTCACCATGAGACATACTCGAAAAACCGTTTACACGAATTGGATGCTTTATTTAGTTTTATAGGCGTCAGTAAGTATATCAGATAGATGTGTGAATTGGATGCTATATTTAGTTTATAGGCGTCAGTAAGTATATCAGATAGATGTGTGAATTGGATGCTATCTTTAGTTTATAGATGTCAGTAAGTATGTCACATGGACTTCTAAAGACATACACTGATGGACTAGAATATGCCGTAAATCATCGTAGTTCATTATAAAAGTGTGAACCATATATGAATACTTGAATGGGTATATATAACTAGCTAGAATATGATCTTCAGGCAAGTTATATGGGTATTTAATATAATTATTTAGCCTCTTTTCAACAACGTAGATGTCACAACATACAGAATCACTTAAGTTGCGAATATGTAGTGGGATTTAACAAAAATGATTGTGGACAAACACGAAATCATCTGGTTTTTAGCATATTATTCTATTTTACATATTTTGGTTTTTGAGCCCAATTTAATTTGTTCTATGTGTTTCGATATAAATTATTTATTACTGTGGCTAATTTATCTATATACATTTTTCTTGTGAAACATGGAAATAAAAATGATGCTATGAATAAAAAAAAGAATCTTTGAAAGGTTATTCTGACCATTTTTTTTTTTTCAGAATCGTTGTCAAAGAAAATAAGAGACGACCTTTCAAACGAGAGAGTTAGAAATCCCAGAAATCGCGCTTTTTCCGGTCAGGGAGCCATGCTTGATGAAACACGAACACTGCTCAATGAGTTCTATGCTCCATTCAATAAGAGACTCAGTGCAGTGCTGGAGGATACACGCTTTGATTGGAATAATGACGAGAAATACACCAGATGATAAGATATATAAAATACAATACAATGAGTAAGGTGTGAACCTACAGGAGAACACCTTTTTTATTGGACACGTGCTGCATATTCCCATATCGCACAAAAAATGAACACCGTTTATATTTTATCAAAATACGATCAAGTCACACATGCCATTAGTCTAACTGTCATACATTGTAGTTCAATCTACAGCAATAGTGTGACATAGGCTGATACCGATATGCGTCTGATGTAAAACCACAGCAATAGTGTGATATAGGCTGATACCGATATATGTCTCACAGTGAAAACCACTGCACAGAGTGTGATATGGATTGATAACGATTTACGTCTCACAGTGAAAACCACTGTAGAGAATGTGATATAGGCTGATACCGATATACGTCTGACAGTAAAAACCACTGCACATAATGTGATATAGGCTGATACCGATATACGTCTGACAGTGAAAACCACTGTACAGAATGTGATATAGGCTGATACCGATATACGTCTGACAGTGAAAACCACTGTACAGAATGTGATATAGGCTGATACCGATATACGTCTGACAGTGAAAACCACTGCACAGAATGTAATATAGGCTGATACCGATATACGTCTGACAGTGAAAACCACTGTACAGAATGTGGTATAGGCTGATACCGATATACGTCTCACAGTGAAAACCACTGTAGAGAGTGTGATATAGGCTGATACCGATATACGTCTGACAGTGAAAACCACTGTACAGAATGTGATATAGGCTGATACCGATATACGTCTGACAGTGAAAACCACTGCACAGAATATAATATAGGCTGATACCGATATACGTCTGACAGTGAAAACCACTGTACAGAATGTGATATAGGCTGATACCGATATACGTCTGACAGTGAAAACCACTGTACAGAGTGTGATATAGGCTGATACCGATATACGTCTGACAGTGAAAACCACTGTACAGAATGTGATATAGGCTGATACCGATATACGTCTGACAGTGAAAACCACTGCACAGAATATAATATAGGCTGATACCGATATACGTCTGACAGTGAAAACCACTGTACAGAATGTGATATAGGCTGATACCGATATACGTCTGACAGTGAAAACCACTGTACAGAGTGTGATATAGGCTGATACTGATATACGTCTGACAGTGAAAACCACTGTACAGAGTGTGATATAGGCTGATACCGATATACGTCTGACAGTGAAAACCACTGTACAGAATGTGATATAGGCTGATACTGATATACGTCTGACAGTGAAAACCACTGTACAGAGTGTGATATAGGCTGATACTGATATACGTCTGACAGTGAAAACCACTGTACAGAGTGTGATATAGGCTGATACTGATATACGTCTGACAGTGAAAACCACTGTACAGAATGTGATATAGGCTGATACCGATATACGTCTGACAGTAAAAACCACTGCACAGAATGTGATATAGGCTGATACTGATATACGTCTGACAGTGAAAACCACTGTACAGAGTGTGATATGGATTGATACCGATATACGTCTCACAGTGAAAACCGCTGTAGTGAGTGTGATATAGGCTGATACCGATATACGTCTCACAGTGAAAACCACTGTACAGAGTGTGATATGGGCTGATACCGATATACGTCTGACAGTGAAATTCACTGCACAGAGTGTGATATTGATTGATACCGATATACGTCTCACAGTGAAAACCACTGTACAGAATGTGATATAGGCTGATACTGATATACGTCTGACAGTGAAAACCACTGTACAGAATGTAATATAGGCTGATACCGATATACGTCTCACAGTGAAAACCACTGCACAGAGTGTGATATGGGTTGATAATGATTTACGTCTCACAGTGAAAACCACTGCACAGAATGTGATATAGGCTGATACTGATATACGTCTCACAGTGAAAACCACTGTACAGAATGTGATATGGGCTAATACCGATATACGTCTGACAGTGATAAAACGTTGTATCGGAATATCACTGTGATCTGTGATGTGAAAAGAGCCGGAGTATTTGTAACACCTTTGTTGTGTTTGAATTAGGAATAAACACCTAAAGCGCTGAAAAATTTAAATGTATACTATGGACATCAAAGAGCTATTAATGAATACTATGGATACCAAAGGATTATAAATAAATACTATGGATATCAAAGGGTTACTGAAAATATAATAACCCTCACAACATATTTGTGTATAAACCATGGAAACCAAATGTTTTCAATTTGATATCAACATAAATGTCTTAGTTAGCTCTTTCTGCTTCATTTGAATACATATGTTATCGGTCAACGGTCATTATAAATATTTTACTATTTCGGTGATTGACTTAACCCTTTACCCGCCAAATTATTCAGTTTGAATTTTCACCCACTTGAAGTTGTGTCTCGCTGACGCGATCCACAACTTCGAGTGAGTGAAAATTATTCAGATTTGACAAAATGGAGGTCAACTGTTTTCAAATATTGCTGATTGATGTCACATTTTATCTTTAACATGTTTGAGAGGTGGTACTTAATGTGCTAATAAAAAAAACAGAATATATGCGGCACCGGCGGTTAAAGGGTTAAAATAGGCCTAACCCTCCCCTCCTTTTGACCCCCCCCCCCCCACCCCCACTCAAACGTTTTTGTTACCCACTGACTTGTAGCTATGGATCGCAGTTGTGAGAGACAACTTCGAGTGGGTGAAAATTTAAATTGTTTTATGTATTGCTTTAATAATAAACCCTAAAAGCGCTGAATATTTTTATAAAAAACATGGAAACCAAAGGGTTTTTTTCACTTTGTAATCATCATAAATGTCTTGATTAGCTCTTTCTGATTCATTTGAATACCTATGTTATGGGTCTACGGCCAATATAAGTATGTTTACTCTTACAGTGTGGGGATCGACTTTAGTCGTCAGAATCTGACGTCTACAGACGTCAGATTCTGTCGACTAAAGTCTATCCCCGCGCTATAAGGGTCAACATCCTGATGTTTGTGAATTTAATCGTTCCAAGCTTCTTCATCGCGGCTGGATTATTACTGTTTTGTGTTACTTATAATTCAATGTAGCCAAATAAAACTTATAATATTTTACATGTATTAGTATGTGTATAATTATTAGTATTAGTATTAGTATGTGTATAAGTCCCCCCCCCCGTTAGGCACGGGTTATAAATGTTATTTTAGATCTGTCGGCGTCGACGTGCGCACTTTTTGTTTCCAAAACATATATCATGGGATCACTTGTCCGATTGCGTTCAAATTTGCACACAACATCTCTAGGGGGTCTAGATGTGCCTTCTTGGGGTAACTGTACTTCGACCTACTTTTGGTTCTGTACCATGGCCTATTTAGATGTTGTGACATACACTTACAGATCACTAAAACATCTTGGTAGATTACGCTCATATTGCACATAAATGATCTCAAATGTCACTGTGTGCCTTTTCGTAATGAACTGGATGTTGACCCAGCAATACGACCTAATCTATAACAGTAATATATTCAAATCAATTGAGGTCTCATAGAAGGATGCACCCTGACATGGGTTCGACCCAGCTTCTGGTAAGCAAAAATATGTGTATTATACGTTTGTGAAGATTCCCAAAAACAAGGAGGCGTTGGCCCAATGCTGGGCTGATGTTGAGCCAGCGTCGTAGATGATGGCCCAACGTCAGCCCAGCATTGGGCCGACGCCTCGTATCTGCTGGGTCATTACTGTAGGGGACCCGGGTGACCCAGAGGTAACGTGCTTGGCATCATACAGTTAAATCTCTAATATCCCATTATGTATCTGGAAGGCATTCATTCCCCAGCAGTCGATACAAGTTTTATAACCGCACAGAATGTGATATTGGCTGATACCGATATACGTCTGACAGTGAAAACCACTGTACAGAATGTGATATAGGCTGATACCGATATACGTCTGACAGTGAAAACCACTGTACAGAATGTGATATGGATTGATACCGACTTACGTCTCACAGTGAAAACCACTGTACAGAGTGTGATATAGGCTGATACTGATATACGTCTGACAGTGAAAACCACTGTACAGAGTGTGATATAGGCTGATACTGATATACGTCTGACAGTGAAAACACGTTGTATCGGAATATCACTGTGATCTGTGATGTGAAAAGAGCCGGAGTATTTGTAACACCTTTGTTGTGTTTGAATTAGGAATAAACACCTAAAGCGCTGACAGATATAAATGTATACTATGGACATCAAATGGTTATAAATGAATAATATGGATACCAAAGGGTTATAAATAAATACTATGGATATCAAAGGGTTACTGAAAATATAATAACCCTCACAACATATTTGTGTATAAACCATGGAAACCAAATGTTTTCAATTTGATATCAACATAAATGTCTTAGTTAGCTCTTTCTGCTTCATTTGAATACAAATGTTATCGGACAACGGTCGTTATAAATATTTTACTATTTCGGTGATCGACTTAACCCTTTACCCGCCAAATTATTCAGTTTGAATTTTCACCCACTTGAAGTTGTGTCTCGCTGACGCGATCCACAACCTCGAGTGAGTGAAAATTATTCAGATTTGACAAAATGGAGGTCAACTGTTTTTAAATATTGCTGATTGATGTCACATTTTATCTTTAACATGTTTAAAAAGTGGTACTTAATGTGCTAATGAAAAAACCCCGAATATATGCGGCACCGGAGGTCAAAGGGTTAAATTAGGCCAAACCCTCCCCTCCTTTTGACTCCCCCCCCCCACCCCCTCTCAAACGTTTGTGTTATCCACTTGTAGTCATGGATCGCGGTTGTGAGAGACAACTAAGAGTGGGTGAAAATTGAAATTGTTTTATGTATTGCTTTAAAAATAAGCCCTTAAAGCGCTGAATATTTTTTTATAAAAAACATGGAAATCAAAGGGTTTTTATCACTTTGAAATCATCATAAATGTCTTAGTCAGCCCTTTCTGATTCATTTGAATACCTATGTTATGGGTCTACGGCCATTATAAATATTTTTACTCTCACAGTGTGGGGATATACTTTAGTCGTCAGAATCTGACGTCTACAGACGTCAGAATCTGACGTCTACAGACGTCAGATTCTGTCGACTAAAGTCTATCCCCGCGCTATAAGGGTTAAGGTCCTGATGTTTGTGAATTTAATCGTTCCAAGCTTCTTCATCGCGGCTGGATCATTACTGTACTGTGTTATTTATAATTCAATGTAGCCAAATAAAACTTATAATATTTTACATGTATTAGTATGTGTGTATTTAGGTCCCCCCCCCCCCGTTAGGTACGGGTGATGAATGTTATTTTAGATCTGTCGGCGTCGACGTGCGCACTTTTTGTTTCCAAAACATATATCATGGGATCACTTGTCCGATTACGTTTTGCACACACCATCTCTAGGGGGGTCTAGATGTGCTTTTTTGTGGTAACTGTACTTTGACCTACTTTTGGTTCTGTACCATGGCCTATTTAGATGTTGTGACATACACTTACAGATCACTAAAACATCTTGGTAGATTACGCTCATATTGCACATAAATAATCTTAAATGTCACTGTGTGCCTTTTCGTAATGACCTGGATGTTGACCCAGCAATACGACCTAATCTATAACAGTAATATATTCAAATCAATTGAGGTCTCATAGAAGGATGCACCCTGACATGGGATCGACCCAGCTTCAGGTATTCAAAGATATGTGTATTATACGTTTGTAAAGATTCCCCAAAAAAGGAGGCGTTGGCCCAATGTTGGGCTGCTGTTAGGCTAGCGTCGTAGATAGTGACCCAACGTCAGCCCAGCATTGGGCCGACGCCTCGTATTTGCTGTTTCATTACTGTAGGGGACCCGGGTAACCCAGAGGTAACGTGCTTGGCATCATACAGTTAAGTCTCTAATATCCCATTATGTATCTGGAAGGCATTCATTCCCCAGCAGTCGATTCAAGTTTTATAACCGCACATACATATTTGTTCGCTTACAGCGTTGAATTAATTTCTTAAAAACATCGCAACCAAAGGGCTTAATTCAATTTGAAGTCATCATTTATGTATTCGTTAGCTCTTCCCAATTCATTTGAATACCTATGACCTGGGTCTGCGGACATTAGAAATATGGTTACTCTTTCTGACGACTAAAGTTGATCCCCGCACTGTAAGAGTTAGTGTTTCTCTTGCGTCATAGTTGAGTGCATATTACAATGTCTTCTACTGCCCATTGTATTACATATCACTTGTGCAGAAGAGTCTAAGGCAGACATAATCTATTGTCGTGTCACTTTGACGTGACAGATTGTGGAGGCATAGACAATATTTCTCAAAATCTAAGCGCCCGACTCATAGAAGGTAAATACAATACACATATAGACCAGTCCTTTTAGCCTAATGGACCGATAAGGTAGAAATGTGGGTGTCAGATCTTAAATTTAGCCTGGGCAGCCCTGAATAGCCCTATTTTGCTCTCTTAAAAGTCCCCATAAATCCTGCGTCGCGTTTCGACGTAAACGGCTCAATCCAAGATGGCCGCCAGCGGTCATTTTGAAAAATAGTTTTTCGACTCAGAATCCGATAATCAAGTGTAATATGTAATTTCTGACTAATTTTGTGGCGTGGAATTTATTTCTAAACTTAGAATTACAATTCTAGGTTTCTGTGACTTCAAACACCACATGAAGGTCACAAAATTATCACCAGCGGTCATAGTGATTTTATCTTACTACCGGTCCAACAGTTCCATGTGATGTCGTTTTTTATTCACTTCGTGGCGCAGAATCCATCTCTGGTATTAATTATGTCATTTTAGCTATCAGTGAACTAAAGAAAACTTTTCCTGTGACCTTCAAACACTATATCAAGGTCAAACATGTGGTCATAGTGAAAATACAACTTTTACCGCTGGTGATCGTTTTGACTTTCATTTGGAGTTTGAAGGTCATAAAAAAACGTTTTATAGGTCACTGATGGCTAGAATAGCATTATTGATAATATGGACAATATCACAGGGAGTACATATCTATAATCATATCCCTGGGTGATACTACGGGGAGTACATATCTGTAATCATATCCCTGGGTAATATTACAGGGAGTACATCTCTACAATCATATCCCTGGGTAATATTACAGGGAGTACATCTCTATAATCATATCCCTGGGTAATATTACGGGGAGTACATCTCTACAATCATATTCCTGGGTAATACTACAGGGAGTACATCTCTACAATCATATCCCTGGGTAATATTACAGGGAGTACATCTCTACAATCATATCCCTGGGTAATATTACGGGGAGTACATCTCTATAATCATATCCCTGGGTAATATTACGGGGAGTACATCTCTACAATCATATCCCTGGGTAATATTACGGGGAGTACATCTCTGTAATCATATCCCTGGGTAATATTACAGGGAGTACATCTCTACAATCATATCCCTGGGTAATATTACGAGGAGTACATCTCTACAATCATATCCCTGGGTAATACTACGGGGAGTACATCTCTACAATCATATCCCTGGGTAATATTACGGGGAGTACATCTCTGTAATCATATCCCTGGGTAATATTACAGGGAGTACATCTCTACAATCATATCCCTGGGTAATATTACGGGGAGTACATCTCTACAATCATATCCCTGGGTAATATTACGGGGAGTACATCTCTACAATCATATCCCTGGGTAATACTACGGGGAGTACATCTCTACAATCATATCCCTGGGTAATATTACGGGGAGTACATCTCTACAATCATATCCCTGGGTAATACTACGGGGAGTACATCTCTACAATCATATCCCTGGGTAATATTACGGGGAGTACATCTCTGTAATCATATCCCTGGGTAATATTACAGGGAGTACATCTCTACAATCATATCCCTGGGTAATATTACGAGGAGTACATCTCTACAATCATATCCCTGGGTAATACTACGGGGAGTACATCTCTACAATCATATCCCTGGGTAATATTACGGGGAGTACATCTCTGTAATCATATCCCTGGGTAATATTACAGGGAGTACATCTCTACAATCATATCCCTGGGTAATATTACGGGGAGTACATCTCTGTAATCATATCCCTGGGTAATATTACAGGGAGTACATCTCTACAATCATATCCCTGGGTAATATTACGGGGAGTACATCTCTACAATCATATCCCTGGGTAATATTACGGGGAGTACATCTCTACAATCATATCCCTGGGTAATACTACGGGGAGTACATCTCTACAATCATATCCCTGGGTAATATTACGGGGAGTACATCTCTGTAATCATATCCCTGGGTAATATTACAGGGAGTACATCTCTACAATCATATCCCTGGGTAATATTACAGGGAGTACATCTCTATAATCATATCCCTGGGTAATATTACGGGGAGTACATCTCTGTAATCATATCCCTGGGTAATATTACAGGGAGTACATCTCTACAATCATATCCCTGGGTAATATTACGGGGAGTACATCTCTACAATCATATCCCTGGGTAATATTACGAGGAGTACATCTCTACAATCATATCCCTGGGTAATATTACGGGGAGTACATCTCTACAATTATATCCCTGGGTAATATTACAGGGAGTACATCTCTATAATCATATCCCTGGGTAATATTACAGGGAGTACATCTCTACAATCATATCCCTGGGTAATATTACGGGGAGTACATCTCTATAATCATATTCCTGGGTAATACTACAGGGAGTACATCTCTACAATCATATCCCTGGGTAATATTACAGGGAGTACATCTCTACAATCATATCCCTGGGTAATATTACGGGGAGTACATCTCTACAATCATAACCCTGGGTAATATTACAGGGAGTACATCTCTACAATCATATCCCTGGGTAATATTACAGGGAGTACATCTCTACAGTCATATCCCTGGGTAATTTTTACGGGGAGTACATCTCTACAATCATATCCCTGGGTAATATTACAGGGAGTACTTCTCTACAATCATATCCCTGGGTAATATTACGGGGAGTACATCTCTACAATCATACCCCTGGGTAATATTACGGGGAGTACATCTCTACAATCATATCCCTGGGTAATATTACGGGGCGTACATCTCTACAGTCATACCCCTGGGTAATATTACAGGGAGCACATCTCTACAATCATATCCCTGGGTAATATTACGGGGCGTACATCTCTATAATCATAACCCTGGGTAATATTACGGGGAGTACATCTCTACAATCATATCCCTGGGTAATATTACGGGGCGTACATCTCTACAGTCATACCCCTGGGTAATATTACGGGGAGTACTTCTCTACAATCATATCCCTGGGTAATATTACGGGGCGTACATCTCTACAGTCATACCCCTGGGTAATATTACAGGGAGTACATCTCTACAATCATATCCCTGGGTAATATTACGGGGCGTACATCTCTATAATCATAACCCTGGGTAATATTACGGGGAGTACATCTCTACAATCATATCCCTGGGTAATATTACGGGGCGTACATCTCTACAATCATAGCCCTGGGTAATATTACAGGGAGTACATCTCTACAATCATATCCCTGGGTAATATTACAGGGAGTACATCTCTACAGTCATATCCCTGGGTAATATTACGGGGAGTACATCTCTACAATCATATCCCTGGGTAATATTACAGGGAGTACTTCTCTACAATCATATCCCTGGGTAATATTACAGGGAGTACATCTCTACAATCATATCCCTGGGTAATATTACGGGGCGTACATCTCTATAATCATAACCCTGGGTAATATTACGGGGAGTACATCTCTACAATCATACCCCTGGGTAATATTACGGGGAGTACATCTCTACAATCATATCCCTGGGTAATATTACGGGGCGTACATCTCTACAGTCATATCCCTGGGTAATATTACGAGGAGTACATCGCTACAATCATATCCCTGGGTAATATTACGAGGAGTACATCGCTACAATCATATCCCTGGGTAATATTACGGGGAGTACATCTCTACAATCATACCCCTGGGTAATATTACAGGGAGTACATCTCTACAATCATATCCCTGGGTAATATTACAGGGAGTACTTCTCTACAATCATATCCCTGGGTAATATTACGGGGAGTACATCTCTACAATCATACCCCTGGGTAATATTACGGGGCGTACATCTCTACAGTCATACCCCTGGGTAATATTACAGGGAGTACTTCTCTACAATCATATCCCTGGGTAATATTACGGGGAGTACATCTCTACAGTCATACCCCTGGGTAATATTACAGGGAGTACATCTCTACAATCATATCCCTGGGTAATATTACAGGGAGTACTTCTCTACAATCATATCCCTGGGTAATATTACGGGGAGTACATCTCTACAATCATATCCCTGGGTAATATTACAGGGAGTACTTCTCTACAATCATATCCCTGGGTAATATTACGGGGAGTACATCTCTACAATCATATCCCTGGGTAATATTACAGGGAGTACTTCTCTACAATCATATCCCTGGGTAATATTACGGGGAGTACATCTCTACAATCATATCCCTGGGTAATATTACGGGGCGTACATCTCTACAATCATATCCCTGGGTAATATTACGGGGAGTACATCTCTACAATCATACCCCTGGGTAATATTACGGGGCGTACATCTCTACAGTCATACCCCTGGGTAATATTACAGGGAGTACATCTCTACAATCATATCCCTGGGTAATATTACGGGGCGTACATCTCTACAGTCATACCCCTGGGTAATATTACAGGGAGTACATCTCTACAATCATATCCCTGGGTAATATTACGGGGCGTACATCTCTATAATCATAGCCCTGGGTAATATTACGGGGAGTACATCTCTACAATCATATCCCTGGGTAATATTACAGGGAGTACATCTCTACAATCATATCCCTGGGTAATATTACGGGGCGTACATCTCTATAATCATAACCCTGGGTAATACTACAGGGAATACATCTCTACAATCATATCCCTGGGTAATATTACGGCGAGTATACATCTCTACAATCATATCTGTGGATGTTCTACGAAGAGTACGTCTCGCAAATCATATCCGTGTAGAATTATATACAAAATCGCAGAACTCTATCCGTGGACATAAATATCCACGGACAGGTGTTTTGAATATTTTATCCGTGAATTAGAAATGTAAAGGCATACATTTCATGAGAATATACAAAATACTATCACATTTATTTCACTTATTATAATCATTATTTAAATTAATTTAAATAACGATTCAGCATTTATGCATTGATAGTATGACAAGTTCACATATACCATAATTATTGTACTAACTCATTCACCGCTAAGCACGACTACAGTCGTTTTAATCCATTTTATTGGCCGATTAAATCTCTATTATTGGGAAAGAAATGTGTGTTTAAATACCCTAGATTTGCAAATGTTTGGTCACAAATTAAACAAATATGGATAATTTACAGCCACATGAAGTTGTGGTTCTGACCATATGATGTCTCAGCTCTTTCTGATTCATTTTAATACCTTTGTTATGGGTCTACGGCCATTATAAATATTTTTACCCTCACAGTGCGGGGATTGACTTTAGTCGTCAGAATCTGATGTCTACAGACGTCTGATTTTGTCGACTAGAGTCGATCCCCGCACTGTAAGGGTAAAAACCCAGCTTTTAACACTGTTTTAATATTTGAGACATGTTTTACTTTTAACGGCTGTATTATACAATTTCAATGGAAACACACACAGTAGGCTGCGGTAGTCGACCTCAGCGTTCTAGGGGTTAAACCTTAAAGCCCTGATATATTGCTATATAAACCTCGGGTAATATTACAGGGAGTACATCTCTACAATCATATCCCTGGGTAATATTAAGGGGAGTACATCTCTACAATCATATCCCTGGGTAATATTACGGGGAGTACATCTCTACAATCATATCCCTGGGTAATATTAAAGGGAGTACATCTCTACAATCATATCCCTGGGTAATATTACGGGGCGTACATCTCTACAATCGTATCCTCGGGTAATATTACAGGGAGTACATTTCTATAATCATAACCCTGGGTAATATTACGGGGAGTACATCTCTAATATTACAGGGGGTACATCACTACAATCATATCCCTGGGTAATATTACGGGGAGTACATCTCTACAATCATATCCTCGGGTAATATTACAGGGAGTACATCTCTACAATCATATCCCTGGGTAATATTAAGGGGAGTACATCTCTACAATCATATCCCTGGGTAATATTACGGGGAGTACATCTCTACGATCATATCCTCGGGTAATATTACAGGGAGTACATCTCTACAATCATATCCCTGGGTAATATTACGGGGCGTACATCTCTACAATCGTATCCTCGGGTAATATTACAGGGAGTACATCTCTACAATCATACCCCTGGGTAATATTACAGGGAGTACATCTCTACAATCATATCCCTGGGTAATATTACGGGGCGTACATCTCTACAATCATATCCCTGGGTAATATTACGGGGAGTACATCTCTACAATCATATCCCTGGGTAATATTACGGGGAGTACATCTCTACAATCATATCCCTGGGTAATATTAAGGGGAGTACATCTCTACAATCATATCCCTGGGTAATATTACGGGGAGTACATCTCTATAATCATATCCCTGGGTAATATTAAGGGGAGTACATCTCTACACTCATATCCCTGGGTAATATTACGGGGCGTACATCTCTACAATCATATCCCTGGGTAATATTACGGGGAGTACTTCTCTATAATCATATCCCTGGGTAATATTACGGGGAGTACATCTCTATAATCATATCCCTGGGTAATATTACAGGGAGTACATCTCTACAATCATATCCCTGGGTAATATTACGGGGCGTACATCTCTACAATCATATCCCTGGGTAATATTACGAGGAGTACATCGCTACAATCATATCCCTGGGTAATATTAGGGAGAGTACATCTCTATAATCATATCCCTGGGTAATATTACGGGGAGTACATCTCTACAATCATATCCCTGGGTAATATTACAGGGAGTACATCTCTACAATCATATCCCTGGGTAATATTACAGGGAGTACATCTCTGCAATCATATCCCTGGGTAATATTACGGGGAGTACATCTCTACAATCATATCCCTGGGTAATATTACGGGGAGTACATCTCTATAATCATATCCCTGGGTAATATTACGGGGCGTACATCTCTACAATCATATCTCTGGGTAATATTACGAGGAGTACATCTCTACAATCAGATCCCTGGGTAATATTACAGGGAGTACATCTCTATAATCATATCCCTGGGTAATATTACAGGGAGTACATCTCTACAATCATATCCCTGGGTAATATTACGGGGAGTACATCTCTATAATCATATCCCTGGGTAATATTACGGGGAGTACATCTCTACAATCATATCCCTGGGTAATATTACGGGGAGTACATCTCTATAATCATATCCCTGGGTAATATTACAGGGAGTACATCTCTATAATCATATCCCTGGGTAATATTACAGGGAGTACATCTCTACAATCATATCCCTGGGTAATATTACGGGGAGTACATCTCTACTATCATATCCCTGGGTAATATTACGGGGAGTACATCTCTATAATCATATCCCTGGGTAATATTACGGGGCGTACATCTCTACAATCATATCCCTGGGTAATATTACGGGGAGTACATCTCTAGAATCATATCCCTGGGTAATATTACGGGGAGTACATCTCTACACTCATATCCCTGGGTAATATTACGGGGAGTACATCTCTATAATCATATCCCTGGGTAATATTACGGGGAGTACATCTCTACAATCATATCCCTGGGTAATATTACGGGGAGTACATCTCTATAATCATATCCCTGGGTAATATTACGGGGAGTACATCTCTACAATCATATCCCTGGGTAATATTACGGGGCGTACATCTCTACAATCATATCCCTGGGTAATATCACGGGGAGTACATCTCTACAATCATATCCCTGGGTAATATTACGGGGAGTACATCTCTACACTCATATCCCTGGGTAATATTACGGGGAGTACATGTCTACAATCATATCCCTGGGTAATATTACGGGGAGTACATCTCTACAATCATATCCCTGGGTAATATTAAGGGGAGTACATCTCTACAATCATATCCCTGGGTAATATTACGGGGAGTACATCTCTACACTCATATCCCTGGGTAATATTACAGGGAGTACATCTCTACACTCATATCCCTGGGTAATATTACGGGGCGTACATCTCTACAATCATATCCCTGGGTAATATTACGGGGAGTACATCTCTACAATCATATCCCTGGGTAATATTACGGGGAGTACATCTCTACAATCATAACCCTGGGTAATATTACAGGGAGTACATCTCTACAATCATATCCCTGGGTAATATTACGGGGAGTACATCTCTATAATCATATCCCTGGGTAATATTACGGGGCTACATCTCTACAATCATATCCCTGGGTAATATTACGGGGAGTACATCTCTACAATCATATCCCTGGGTAATATTACGGGGAGTACATCTCTACACTCATATCCCTGGGTAATATTACGGGGAGTACATCTCTACACTCATATCCCTGGGTAATATTACGGGGAGTACATCTCTACACTCATATCCCTGGGTAATATTACGGGGAGTACATCTCTATAATCATATCCCTGGGTAATATTACGGGGAGTACATCTCTACAATCATATCCCTGGGTAATATTACGGGGAGTACATCTCTACAATCATATCCCTGGGTAATATTACGGGGAGTATATCTCTACAATCATATCCCTGGGTAATATTAAGGGGAGTACATCTCTACACTCATATCCCTGGGTAATATTACGGGGAGTACATCTCTACAATCATATCCCTGGGTAATATTACGGGGAGTACATCTCTATAATCATATCCCTGGGTAATATTACGGGGAGTACATCTCTACAATCATATCCCTGGGTAATATTACGGGGAGTACATCTCTATAATCATATCCCTGGGTAATATTACAGGGAGTACATCTCTATAATCATATCCCTGGGTAATATTACAGGGAGTACATCTCTACAATCATATCCCTGGGTAATATTACGGGGAGTACATCTCTACTATCATATCCCTGGGTAATATTACGGGGAGTACATCTCTATAATCATATCCCTGGGTAATATTACGGGGCGTACATCTCTACAATCATATACCTGGGTAATATTACGGGGAGTACATCTCTAGAATCATATCCCTGGGTAATATTACGGGGAGTACATCTCTACACTCATATCCCTGGGTAATATTACGGGGAGTACATCTCTATAATCATATCCCTGGGTAATATTACGGGGAGTACATCTCTACAATCATATCCCTGGGTAATATTACGGGGAGTACATCTCTATAATCATATCCCTGGGTAATATTACGGGGAGTACATCTCTACAATCATATCCCTGGGTAATATTACGGGGCGTACATCTCTACAATCATATCCCTGGGTAATATTACGGGGAGTACATCTCTACAATCATATCCCTGGGTAATATTACGGGGAGTACATCTCTACACTCATATCCCTGGGTAATATTATGGGGAGTACATGTCTACAATCATATCCCTGGGTAATATTACGGGGAGTACATCTCTACAATCATATCCCTGGGTAATATTAAGGGGAGTACATCTCTACAATCATATCCCTGGGTAATATTACGGGGAGTACATCTCTACACTCATATCCCTGGGTAATATTACAGGGAGTACATCTCTACACTCATATCCCTGGGTAATATTACGGGGCGTACATCTCCACAATCATATCCCTGGGTAATATTACGGGGAGTACATCTCTACAATCATATCCCTGGGTAATATTACGGGGAGTACATCTCTACAATCATAACCCTGGGTAATATTACAGGGAGTACATCTCTACAATCATATCCCTGGGTAATATTACGGGGAGTACATCTCTATAATCATATCCCTGGGTAATATTACGGGGCTACATCTCTACAATCATATCCCTGGGTAATATTACGGGGAGTACATCTCTACAATCATATCCCTGGGTAATATTACGGGGAGTACATCTCTACACTCATATCCCTGGGTAATATTACGGGGAGTACATCTCTACACTCATATCCCTGGGTAATATTACGGGGAGTACATCTCTACACTCATATCCCTGGGTAATATTACGGGGAGTACATCTCTATAATCATATCCCTGGGTAATATTACGGGGAGTACATCTCTACAATCATATCCCTGGGTAATATTACGGGGAGTACATCTCTACAATCATATCCCTGGGTAATATTACGGGGAGTATATCTCTACAATCATATCCCTGGGTAATATTAAGGGGAGTACATCTCTACACTCATATCCCTGGGTAATATTACGGGGAGTACATCTCTACAATCATATCCCTGGGTAATATTACGGGGAGTACATCTCTATAATCATATCCCTGGGTAATATTACGGGGAGTACATCTCTACAATCATATCCCTGGGTAATATTACGGGGAGTACATCTCTACAATCATATCCCTGGGTAATATTACGGGGAGTACATCTCTGCAATCATATCCCTGGGTAATATTACGGGGCGTACATCTCTACAATCATATCCCTGGGTAATATTACGGGGAGTACATCTCTACAATCATATCCCTGGGTAATATTACAGGGAGTACATCTCTACAATCATATCCCTGGGTAATATTACAGGGAGTACATCTCTACAATCATATCCCTGGGTAATATTACGGGGAGTACATCTCTGCAATCATATCCCTGGGTAATATTACGGGGCGTACATCTCTACAATCATATCCCTGGGTAATATTACAGGGAGTACATCTCTACAATCATATCCATGGGTAATATTACGGGGAGTACATCTCTACAATCATATCCCTGGGTGATATTACGGGGAGTACATCTCTACAATCATATCCCTGGGTAATATTAAGGGGAGTACATCTCTATAATCATATCCCTGGGTAATATTACGGGGAGTACATCTCTACAATCATATCCCTGGGTAATATTAGGGAGAGTACATCTCTACAATCATATCCCTGGGTAATATTACGGCGAGTACATCTCTACTATCATTTCCCTGGGTAATATTAAGGGGAGTACATCTCTACAATCATATCCCTGGGTAATATTAGGGAGAGTACATCTCTACAATCATATCCCTGGGTAATATCACGAGGAGTACATCTCTACAATCATATCCCTGGGTAATATTACGGGGAGTATATCTCTACAATCATATCCCTGGGTAATATCACGGCGAGTATACATCTCTACAATCATATCTGTGGGTACTATTACGGGGCGTACATCTCTACAATCATATCCCTGGGTAATATTAAGGGGAGTACATCTCTACAATCATTTCCCTGGGTAATATTAAGGGGAGTACATCACTACAATCATATCCCTGGGTAATATTACGGGGAGTATATCTCTACAATCATATCCCTGGGTAATATTACAAGGAGTACATCTCTACAATCATATCCCTGGGTAATATTACAGGGAGTACATCTCTACAATCATATCCCTGGGTAATATTAAGGGGAGTACATCTCTACAATTATATCCCTGGGTAATATTACGGGGAGTACATCTCTACAATCATATTCCTGGGTAATATTACAGGGAGTACATCTCTACAATCATATCCCTGGGTAATATTACGGGGGGTACATCTCTACAATTATATCCCTGGGTAATATTACGGGGAGTACATCTCTACAATCATATCCCTGGGTAATATTACGGGGAGTACATCTCTACAATCATATTCCTGGGTAATATTACGGGGAGTACATCTCTACAATCATATCCCTGGGTAATATTACGGGGGGTACATCTCTACAATTATATCCCTGGGTAATATTACGGGGAGTACATCTCTACAATTATATCCCTGGGTAATATTACGGGGAGTACATCTCTACAATCATATTCCTGGGTAATATTACAGGGAGTACATCTCTATAATCATATCTGTGGATGTTCTACGAAGAGTACGTCTCGAAAATCATATCCGTGTAGAATTATATACAAAATCGCAGAACTCTATCCGTGGACAGAAATATCCACGGACAGGTGTTTTTTTAATTTTTTATCCGTGAATCAGAAATCTAATAGCATATATTTCATGCGCATATACAAAATACTATCGTATTTATTTAACTTATTGTAATTATTATTCAAAAAAGGTTAAATAACGATTCATAATTGATGTATTGATAGTATGAAAAGTTCACATATAACATATTTATGTATTAATCTTTCACCGCTATGCGCGACTACAGTCGTTTTAATTGGTCATTTTATTGCCCATTTGAATCACTGTTATTGGGAACGTAATGCATGTTTAGACATCCACGATTTGCAAATGTCTGGTCTAAAATTAACCAAATATGGATAATTTTCAGCCACTTGAAGTTGTGGTTCGCGGCAGCGAGACACAACTTCAAATGGCTGAAAAAAATAAAGTATTTAATTTAGGGCTTTAAGGGTTAATGGTGTGTTAGTGTATTATTTATTGTATGTTTGTAAGAACCTCTCTCATCACCCTTCGTCATTGACTTTGTACATGGAGAGACTGAACTGAATGTTACACACTACTATCAGTGATATTTATAATTAGCGTAGAACTCTAAAATATAAAAATAAAAGACAAACATTGTCAGTATCCTTAAGTTGTGTCTCGCTACAACTTCAAATCACTGAGAATTAAAACGTTGAATTAATTTGTAAAAAAAATTGTAAATAAAAGAATGAGATGACACTGTCCTCCAGACACAGGATTCGAAATTCGAGCCCTGGCGGTCTGAGGCCGAGCACGCTACCTCTCGGTCACGGAGGCTCCCCACAATACTGACTTTCACACGTGGATGGGGAAGAAACATTTTTGTTTCTTTCAAACCGCCGAGACCGGGAACCGAACCCCGAATTCTGGCGTGAAAGGCAGCGGTGCTAACCACTACCCTAGGGTCCCCGCCCTTTTTGTATTTGAAATCATCATAAACATCTTAGTTTGCTCTTTCTGATTCATTTGAATACCTATGTTATGGGTCTACGGCCAGCAGAAATATTTTCACTCTTACAGTGCGGGGATCGACTTTAGTCGTCAGAATCTGACGTCTACAGACGTCAGATTCTGACGACTAGAGTCGATCCCCGCTCTGTGAGTGTTAAGACCCAGCTTTTAACACTGTTTTAATATTTGAGACATAATTTACTCTTAACGGCTCGTTGTACAATTATTGAAAATAGAAACACACACAGTAGGCTATTTTAGTCGACTTCAGCGTTCAAAGGGTTAACCCTTAAAGCCCTGAAATATTGTAATACAAACCAAAATACCAAAAAGTTAAATGTCTTGGTTAGCTCTTTCTGCTTCATTTGAATACCTATGTCATGGGGCTACGGCCATTATCAATATGTTTACTCTTACAGTGCAATGCTCGATTTTATGCGTCAGAATATGACGTCTATTGACGTCATATTCTGACGTCTAAAGTGGATCCCCGCACTGGGAGGGTCAATAGTCGATATTATCAATATCGTCCTTGATATGGTGGTTCTACACGCTCTATTTAGCTATTGTCTCGCTGCCATGGATTATGTGCTTTATGTCTAAGCTCGATCTAGCTCTCTCACTATGTGTGACTTGATCAAGGTCGCTCTTACAATAGAGTGCGAACTATACTCCGGAGGAGGGGGGTGGGGCGGGATCATCCCTGTTCATAACCAATTCTCTCCACCACACCTCTCCAGCAAACGCGAGACGTTGAATCAATGTTGATTCAACCAACATTGAATCAACATTGGTTCAACGTCTCGTGTTTGCTGGGAACCACTTCTGTCCTCAACACCTCACCAGCAAACGAGAGCCGTCTAAGCAGTGTTGTGTTAATGTTGGGCCAGCATCGCAGACGTTAGTCCAACACTAAAACAACACTAGTTTGACGTTAGCTGTTTTCTGAGTCGTGCCCTGGTGTAGGGATAGCGCTGTACGCCTGTCGCGTAGGAGCGTGTTGGTTCGCACCCGCTCTGGTTTTCAGGCATTTAAGAAACACAATACGGTCTTCCCTGCCTTACTGTAAACGTTCAGTAGTGGGGGGATTCTCCGGGTCATAGGGTAGTGCTCAAATGACAATACATTTATTTATTTAGCTTTATGTACACAAATACTCACAGTAATACTGTACAAATATGCCATATTGTAAGAAAAATTGTGTATTTTAGGATGTCAAATACAGATGACCAGCACCTTTACTATGTTTGCCATCTGTGATAAAAAATATATACACTTGAATTCAAGTTAAAGTGTAAAAGATAATAGTTGTATACACATTATACAAATTATATATTCCACATATATTTATGTTTATTAAAAGTAATCACATCCCAGAATAGAATGACTTGCGGGATGAGCAGATGAGCCTCAAGAAAACATTTTACAGATCTTACAGGCATTTAATGTGGTCTGGCATTAGCTTGAGACCATATATATGTATATAAGCGCCTAACACTTTAAAGGTTAAGTATTTTAACCCTATGAGCACTAAGCATGAATACAGCCACTGTTATATATTTTATTATCCGATTAATTGACTGTCTTTAGGAACGAAATGTGTTTTAAACAACAAGATTTGACCATGTTTTCTGAAATTAAACAAATATGAGTAATTTCACTCACTTAAAAATGTGGGTCGCGGTAGCGAAGCACAACTTCAAGTCAGTGAAAATTTAAATTATTTAATATAACGCCTTGAGAGTTATGTATTTTAAGAATAACTTACTCGCTGTTTATACAGCTGACAGCTGACAGTTTATTTTAATATTACTATTAGTGATAATAATAGTCTATATAGTATTTAGCCCTTTCAGTGCGGGGGACCGACTTTATACGTCATAATCTGACGTCTGTAGACGTCAGATTATGACGTATAAAGTCGGTCCTCGCATTGAAAGAATTAAAATATTTACAACGCCCGTAGACACATAAAATAAGTATTCAAATGAACCAGAAAATGCTAACGAAGACATTTATAATGATTTCAAATTAAAAAGCCCGTTGGTCTCTATTTTTTAAATACAAATAATTCAGCACTGTAGTGGTTAATAATGTGATTACATAGGTTACACCTCTCTTTGTCCCACTCCTATAGATGTGTGCGCATGCGCGATTGAACTGAATCCATATGTGTGGCCTTACCAAGGTCGTTCCCACAATTGTATCTGGAGTGTGTACGAACCAATGACAGGCTGGTGTGTCACCTATTCAACGGATTTCGCATTTTTCTACGGATTTATCGTCTTATAATATTTATATACGGATTTGTTATTTTGTGTCATTTTTTTGGATGATTACAAATCGATCAGCGCAAGCGGACGTTTTCTCCTTTCTGAGAAATGTATTTAATGGTTACAATAAATATGTATTTATGTATGTAATCAGGATTAATGATATAACAATAATTTTAATATCGATTAACATTTTCCGGAGCGCTACATTATAATGTCAATAATTCTGTGCTCTATAAAATCAAGTAAAATTAATTTACCGGATTTTTTTCTGTCCATTGGGCAACCCCACAGGATCAATTGTACTGGCTCCGCTTGTTGATAACATAGGTAGCAGGTGGGGAGTAAGTTCGATCAAGGAATCTTGGTTCGATCAAGCCCACAGGACCAGCCAAGGTTGCTCTTACAATACAATGCACTAGCCAGGGGAGTAGCGGGGGGGGGCAAAACATCAATAATTATATTATTCACCGCTCAACAAGTATAGATTTATAGCCGTAAAACACAGGACGCTGGCGCAAGTATTTATCGATTGTGGGTCTACATTAACGCCATTGTGCCTGCATTAATACAAGGTGCCAGTGTGACCTTATTGACTGTGACCTTAGGTCAGTTAAGGTCATGAAGTGTCCATCCTCCCAGATATTTTATTCCATTTTAATTGACCTTGAGGAGTAAATTGCTGCAGGAATTCTCACCTCCTTGTGACTTAACCCTTTGACCTCTAAGCACGACTATAGTCGATTTTAGCCCTTAGAGCACTGATGTCGACTACAGTAGACATTCTAGGTTTTTGTTAGCACACGCTTAACCAGTTGTTAGAAAGTAAATATGCCGTCAATCTTGAAATACTGATATAATACTGGGACCTAAATTTCACAAATAATACAAATTTTCAGTCACTTGAAGTTGTGGATCGCGGTAGCGAGACACAACTTCAAGTGGCCGAAAATTAAAATTTCTTAGCTCAGTGCTCTATGGCTTAAACTGTTTTATTTATAATTATCCGATCACATGACTGTTATTGGGAATGAAATGAGTGTTTAAATATCAGGATTGGCAAATGTTTAGTCCCAAATGAAACAAATACCAGTAATTTCCACCCGAATTGGAGTGTCGGTCGAGGTGATACAGTTGAAAGAAGGAAATCTGTAGAAATGCAGACAAAATAAAAAACTGGACTTTCAGAAGAGAAATGAATTGGGCTTTAGGCCACCTTTGTGCACACATAAGCTAAACTGGGCCAGGAGAACCTCCTGAGGATGGTGAGATGATCGATATGACACTGTCCTACAGACACAGGATTCGAAATTCGAGCCCTGACGGTCTGAGACCGAGCACGCTACCTCTCGGTCACGGAGGCTCCCCACAATACTAACTTTCACACGTGGATGGGGAAGAAACAAATTGTTTCTTTCAAACCGCCGAGACCGGGAACCGAACCACTACCCTAAGGCCCCCGCCCTGGACTTTGAGAACAATCTATCGAAGACAGAAACAGCGAGATAGATTCGTCAAAAGGGCCATAGTACAGTGTGGCATGTCAACTGTGTCAAACAGTGACTTGATAATCTGACAGTACATCGATTTGAGCCTATTGATAAGGCTTCGATGTCACTCAGTAGGGGGGGGGGGGGTGACACATCAGGATCATACTGTGAACAAGCCATGATCAGCTGTGTTCAGATTTGATCACTTTGATTTGGCTTTATCTGTTTGTTATACATTTTACATTCTCACCAGGTGGGAGTACGTGTATTAGAACTGATAACTGTTGCTACTCCCAAAACTACCCCATCAGCACAAATGAGTCGATTGATGTTGATTTAATGCTGGTCCAACGTCTGCGACGCTGGCCCAACATTAAAACAACACTGAGTGAACGTGTGGTGCCATATATTATATTTAGTTTATTTTTTTTGTGTTATTGTCATGTTTTGAAAATAATTATTTTTAGATCATTTTATTTCAGATTCTAGACAACAGTTTGGATCAGTTCAGATAGCGAAAGTACATAGATTACAAGGAAAAAACGTCTAAGTGAGTGAGTGAGTGAGTGAGTGAGTGAGTGAGTGAGTGAGTGAGTGAGTGAGTGAGTGAGTGAGTGAGTGAGTGAGTGAGTGAGTGAGTGAGTGAGTGAGTGAGTGAGTGAGTGAGTGAGTGAGTGAGTGAGTGAGTGAGTGAGTGAGTGAGTGAACAGATAAATAAATCAATAAGCCTGAATGGACGGTGTCTGAAGGTTCAGTCAATGGTAAACTTTGGCCAGGAATGGTCGCTGTGACGGCCATCATTTGTAGTGCTGTAAATGTATTCAATTTGGACAAGTGTTTGTATTTAGCTTGGTCAGTACTTCAAAAACATATTATAACCAGCCAGGCATGAACACCATTTGGGGAAGGCGATCACAGTGGGTTAAAGCGTGAGGCCGAACACATTTTTAAAATTGATTAAATTATACTGAAGAAGGACTCTGTGCCGAGTAGATCTAAGGACTTCATGAACTTTGAGGTCAATTATTGAGATGTTGTTACAGAGTATAGATTTATGTTGCTCAGTCATCCAACCAGCTTCGTGTAAGAGGACCAAATATTAAGGTAAAAATAAGTTATATTTTTTAATAATCGTAGACATATTAAATATTACTGTAAAATAGGGATTCAAACTTGACAATCGTCCACCTTAAGTCATTTATGAATATGCATACCTGCCTGCGACATTATTGGGAAGGCGAGATGGTTGATTTCAGCGCAAGTCACTACATCAAGCCCAAGCTATACTGCTACTGATAGTAATTGTGAGTAAATATTTATATTTACATCTGATGGCAGTCCTTCTACGTTATGGTGGTATGATCGGTGGCCTCTCTACCCGGGAAATGAGCATGTCAATGTTCCTGTGGTCACACCAGCTAATCTGATTTACAACATCACACCTCAAGCTAAGATAATAGCGATATTCAGAGACCCAACTCAAAGGTAAGATATCGTACATCAAGCCAAGATAATAACTATATAGAGAGATCTAACTCTAAGGTAAGACATCGCACCTCAAGGGAATAGCTATATTCAGAGACCCAACTCAAAGGTGAGATATCGCACCTCAAGCCAAGATATTAACTATGTAGAGAGATCTAACTCAGAGCTAAAATATCGCACCTCAAGCCAAGGTAATAACTATATTAAGAGATCTAGCTCAAAGGTTATATATCGCACCTCAAGCCAAGGTAATAACTATATAGAGAGATCTAACTCTAAGGTAAGAACATTGCACCTCAAGCCAAAAGAGTAGCTTTATTGAGAGATCCAACTCAAAGGTATGATATCGCATCTCAAGGGAATAACTATATTCAGAGATCCAACTCAAAGGTGAGATATCGCACCTCAAGCCAAGACGATAATTATATACAGAGATCTAACTCAAAGGTATGATATCGCACCTCAAGCCTAGATAACAACTATATAGAGAGACCCAACTCAAATGTGAGATATCACACCTTAAGCCAAGATAATAATTATATATAGAGACCAAGCTCAAAGGTGAGATATCACACCTCAACCTAAGATATTAACTATATAGAGAGACCCAACTCAGATGCGAGATAACACACCTCAAGCCTAGATAATAATTATATAGAGAGATTTAACTCAAAGGTAAGATATCGCACCTCAAGCCAAGATAATAACTTTATAGAGACACCCAACTCAAATGTGAGATATCACACCTCAAGCAAAGATAATAATTATATTTAGAGACCCATCTCAAAGGTGAGATATCACACCTCAACCTAAAATAATATCTATATAGAGAGACCCAACTCAGATGTGAGATATCACACCTCAAGCCAGGATAATATCTGCACAGAGAGATCTAACTCAAAGGTAAGATATCGCACCTAAGCCAAGATAATAATCATATTTAGAGATCCAGCTCAAATGCAAGATATCGCCATTCAAGTCATGATAATAATTATATTTAGATACCTAACTCAAAGGTAAGATGCCACTCATTAAGATAATAACTATATTGAGAGACAAACTCAAATGTAAGATGTCACACCTCAAGCCAAGCTAATAACTATATTGAGAGACCAACTCAAATGTATGATGTCGCACCTCAAGCCAAGCTAATAACTATATTGAGAGACCAACTCAAATGTATGATTTCGCACCTCAAGCCAAGATAATAACTATATTGAGAGACCAACTCAAATGTATGATGTCGCACCACAAGCCAAGCTAATAACTATATTGAGAGACCAACTCAAATGTATGATGTCACACCTCAAGCCAAGATAATAACTATATTGAGAGACCAACTCGAATGTATGATGCCGCACCTCAAGCCAAGATAATAACTATATTGAGAGACACAACTCAAATGTATGATGTCGCACCTCAAGCCAGGCTAATAACTATATTGAGAGACCAACTCAAAATGTATGATGTCGCACCTCAAGCCAAGCTAATAACTATATTGAGAGACCAACTCAAATGTATGATGTCGCACCTCAAGCCAAGCTAATAACTATATTGAGAGACCAACTCAAATGTATGATGTCACACCTCAAGCCAAGCTAATAACTATATTGAGAGACCAACTCAAATGTAAGATGTCGCACCTCAAGCCAAGCTAATAACTATATTGAGAGACCAACTCAAATGTAAGATGTCGCACCTCAAGCCAAGCTAATAACTATATTGAGAGACCAACTCAAATGTAAGATGTCGCACCTCAAGCCAAGCTAATAACTATATTGAGAGACCAACTCAAATGTAAGATATTATACTTCAAGCCAAAATAATAGCCATATTTAGAGACCCACCTCAAAGGTAATATATATTTTTCCGTTCCGCCTTCAAGTACACATTTATGGAATCTGATACCGCCCAGCATACGTTGCTGTTCTCTAAAACCTCTATTTAAAAGTAAACTGGCTGCCTACCTGAAAGTTAGGTCCATAGTACCCAATCATTTTATTCTGAAATAGACGTGATCAAATTAATCTATGTCAAATTAGGCTAACTTCTTCATTATTGGAGATCTATTATAACAAATCGTGTTCACCCGAGCCTCATGGGTCACAAATCAAATCTGCTAGTCATTAGTTTCTTCACTGCAGCAATAACACTTTTCAACGCGTATCTATGCTAGAAAAAAAATATCTGCTAATTCCTCCAGAAATTATAATAGATTACGAACTGATTTTCTCGGGATCATTAACACTACCGTCGAAAATTAATATTAAAATATGTCGTACTTTTTTTTATAAACGAAACATCGCGTTTTG